>SSNS01000002.1:2748032-2983032 GCA_006937985.1 Aphyosemion australe
GCCCGCCATGTTTTCAATCTGTCCTGAGCATGCGCAGAGGCGACAAGAGAACGCTGAAGTTGCACACATGCGCAGTGGGCATTATTTTACCCCAACGATCCGAATGGCTGTGTACATGGACGCCAATCGGATTGACGATTGGACAAATCCACCTCTCTCAATCGGAATGAAATTTCATTCGGATTAGGCCGAATCGGATCAGAATATTCCAATTGACATGTTTACCTGACGAATTTTTGATCTGATAGGGCGTTCAATCGATTACTTGTGCCCATGTAAACGTAGCTACTGAGAAGATATAGTGAACACAAAACACAAATCCATTATAAAACCTAAAATATTGTGAAATAATTTTTGCAAACATATTTAGGCCACACTAACTGCCGAGGCAGTGCTCTCCAATGTAAATGCACATTAGCATTTATTATGACTTAGTGGGCTATGCAAATCAGCTGCATTAATTAGGGATGAAAAGTAATCTTTGGCTCTCAAGGAAGTTTTCTCCAGGCAAGTGGAGCACTTGGCTGTCATCTGGGAATTAACTAAACAAAACCTCTGTGGAGAAGCACAAGTTTTCCTCATTGGACTAAATCCTAATGTTTTCTTAGTTAATGGTGTCATGATTAGCGCCTCACTCAGTGGTCTCAAAGCTCCGCAGCTGTGGGCTCTGAGCAGCTTCAAACCACAGCTGCAGCCGTAAATGTGATTGGACATTTCTGGGTTGACTAGATGGCATGCTGGATTAGTTACTGTATTAATTATGCTCTTAGACAATCAACAGCTACGACTAAGACTATGCTTTGATATCGAGCTTCATTCCTACATTGAAGAGAATATAAGTCCTACTTGGATATGCGCTAAGCCAAACATGAGTATTTTTAAATATAGTACATCTTTTGCATACCAAAGAGACACATGAAACTTGTCAAATTAGGAATGTTGGCTTACATGGCTTATTTTCTTATATTTTTCTAGAAGAACTTCTCTTTTTTTTTATTTCTGCCAATTCTGGGATGACTGTTTTCAGGTCACGCTGGGTATAATGAGTAAACTTAGTGACAGAAATAAAAGAAGTTGTTGATTGTAAAGCGTGTCCTGATGTCAGTGGTACATCTTTTTGACGTGAAATCTGATTTGTTATCTGGGGTTTGAGCGCTTCTTGAAGGTTCCTTGAACAATTCTTGAACAGGTTTCTTTAGAAAAGATTGTTCAGCAAATCCATTTGATTTTATATAAATTCTTGGGAATTAAAAGTCTTTATTTTAGGTTAACATTGTGATATGTTTTTAAAGAAACACTAGACAGTTTCCTGCTCCTCTGCCCTACTGGTTGAAAGTGGAATTACAGCTGACGTAAACAACCCTGCTGCAGCCTGCTGTAGCTAGCGCTAACAACAGCTAACGCTAACATGAGCCAACTAATACTAAAATAAAGCACAAAGTAAAAAGATCCACACTGTTGGACAAAAAATATTATTACTTACAAGTCCAATAGCAACAAAGCCAGGTCACAATCAGTCCGTGATTTTGTAGAGTCCTTCAAAATAGCATAGGCCGTGTCGATGTTCATGCTGGTTTTAGCTCTTTGCTTCACCTCCAAAGACATTACTCTGTTACTTTTACTTCATGCCTCCACCATGATGCCAACAGAAAAAGCAATCTTCCTTTTCTTATTGTGCTTTTTATTGACAATCGGCGAACTGAAAATGTTAATCACTAGCATAACAGCTAACAGACGTAAAGCAGGTATAAGAACTAGAACACCTACCCACTCCACAAAACTATCTAGTGCAGTTTTTGGTCAGCAGAGGGCAGCAGAGTGGTGTCAAATATGAAACTGATCCCGTTTCTAACTCAACAATCACTGAGATCAATGTTAAAGCTCTAGCTTAAAGTTTAAAAATCTATTTGTTACTTTAAATGTGCAGCAAGTGCGTCAATATTAATGTGTTTTATAAATTTTAAACACAGTTTTAATTGTAGAACATTCAAAGGAAAGTGGAAATGTTTTAAACGAACCTTCCTTTATGATTTACTTCCAAGTGGCGAGCCTTTTGTAATCTTTAAAGTGGTCTTGCTGAATAGTTCTTCAGAGATTCTGAAGGTATTCCAAAGTTCTTCTGTGGTGTTTTTTTCTGCTTTTCTGCCATCAAAGCATGTTGTGCAATGTGCCATTTAAAAATATAAGAAAAGTGATGGACAAAAGAAGAGTCAGGCCTTAAAAATGTCTAAAGCAAATGAACAATATCCATTTTTTTTTCTTTAAGAAATTGGAACAGTATCCAACAAAGAGTTTAAAGAAGACCTGAGTAATGCTTCATCCTAAGCTAAATGTCAAGTTTTCAGCTTATCACTCTTTGGGAATGACCTTGTTGTTAAAACTATATTTTATATCTGCCAAATGATTTTTTTTCATAGATTTAATCACAATTATTACAAAATGTGGCTTTGTGATAAAATGGGTTCCAGTTGTGAAAACATTAAAAATTGCCAAGTTTTCTATTGGTTAACCCAACGTTGGCTCAGTCCGTAAGTTTAGGGGCCTTTCTAACTGAAAGGTTAATAGGCATTCAGTGGCTTAACAAACAAACAAACAAACAAACATTTGTTCGTTTAGTCTGAAATTCACCTCGTTTCTTCTAGTTGCCGACCCAGAATCTATGGTACAACATACAAATTGACTGAAAAATTTTCACACAGTTAATCTAGCTGTTTACGGTGAAGTTTACATAAAATTTGCGCTCCAGCATTTCATCCGCACAGGGTATTATCTGAGATTTTGCAAATAATTTCTCTTCATTTTCTGTTTAAAATATCTTTCACCATTTTTTAAAGGAATCCTCCATAAAGGAAGCTCCCATGTTTGACACAAATCCATTCAGACCAGAGCAATCGCTCCGAGAGTTAGTCCCTCCCACTGACTTTGACAAGCAAGGTTGACCGATTAAATAAACTCATGAACAGCAACATCATTTCCTAAATTTAGAGCAAATTATGTGATTTTTATAAATGACTTAAATATTTTTTAGACATATATTCAGATTTTAGTTAGTGACACATTAAAAAAGACATAACCTATTGTATTTTCAATTTTGGACCTCCACATAAATCAAGCATCTGATCTAATATTTTTACTTAGAGGCATGATTTGTTTAGTTTTTTCAGTTTAGTTTTGTTTTAGAGCCTATGTGTATACACAACCCTAACCCTAACCCTAACTCTATATTTATCTATCTGAACAAGTATTTTCAGTACAAAACCCAGCTAATGTTTAAGTCAATGCTGGTGTACGTCCAGTAACTCTTAGGCCTTTGTTCAAGTGTTTCCTGGTTTGGTCACATGGTCATTATAGACCTTTTGTTGGTGTTTGTTTTTTCTGCCACTGGCTACCGTGCACCACCAGGGAATAAGGAGTTGTGTGTTAAATTTCATGAAGGTATTACGGAGACACAGGGGGGCTTGGGGTGGTTTGAGGAGCCCATGTGTATACACAAACACACACACAAACATTTCAGCCTGGTAGGGGCCGATTGTTTCAGATGATGGATGTCACACTTTAACCCATGAACACAGTACCCCTGCTGCCTTTAATTGCCCAATCAGAAGGCTGGAACATTTGTTATTGCAGGGCAGTTAGGGCCAGATGGCAAACCATACTAACACAGACACTTGTGTAAGCAGCATCTACCTTCCTCTAATCACTGTTTGTCTGATTGGGTAGATTAGGGGGGTGGGGGTGGGGGTGTTGAACAATGCCTAAAAGAATACAAGCATCTGTACTTTCTGCATGTTGATGACGGGCCCTTGTTGCTGTCACAACACATTAAAACACCTTGACACCTGCAAGTGCGAGCTCTTCTCAGAACTGTCCACTTTAATCTTGACAACAACAATGACAATTTAGCAATGAAATGTAGCAGAGGGGCTGCTGCGCCGACACGACTTTGTGACAAAACGCCGCATTTTCACACAGATAAAAAAGGAACGGAGTACAGAGAAAAATCCAATCAAATCTTTTCTGGCTTCCTCCATCTGTTCCTTACTGATGACTCCGTCTGCGCAGTTGAGTCTACTGCCAAGATCTTTCCTTTTAGGGGGTCAGTAAACTCAAGTAAATCTAGTTGATCAAAGCTCCTCTTGTTGTCTAACCACAGTGTCCTTGTTCAGTTTCATTTGTGTGATGCTGGTTGAAAAGGTGTAGGCTCTGTGCACGAACAAAAGGGGGCAGTATAACATTAGTCAAACAGGTTTAATAGGCTTTTGCTTACTTCCTTTACTCTGTCCTTTTCTGTTGATATCACTTTTTCCTCAACATTCAGTTCTTTCTCATTGTCTGTCTGTCTTTGTCTGCTTTAGCTTGATCACACACACTCACACACAGATGGATACACACACACACACACACACACACACACACACGCACACACAAGTGTGAAGTAATCTCAAGTCTGATACACCAGCTCAATTATGAGCTACAATGCGTGTAATTAGAAAAGAATAAAATGCATTTCAGTTCTCATTAATGAATTTCATTGATTGGCTCTGTCTCTTTTGTTCCTTGTTGTGATGAAGTTCACTTTTGAGCGGGGATAAACACAACACTTCCATCACAGTCGCACCAGCAGCAGACGTGTTTGTGCTCACGCGTGTTGCATTTGCTTCGTGCCCGACTTTTGATTGCCTTTTTTCTTTTTTAACATCGGAACAACGGCCCAAAAAAAATGGCTGCAGAGCCTAAAACAAAGCATGTAGTTGTAATGGAGGGGGAAAAAAGGGACAGAAAAAAATAGAAGTCATAAATCTTGTGACAGGATGGGTGGAAAAGATCAAGAGACTGGGTTTAAAAAAAGGAACGAGTGGCGAGTGGATGAGGTGATGGAAAAGGACATAATTGGCAACGTTTGGGACGTCGTTCTGCAACATAGTTTTATAAAATTCCAAGAAACAAAAGAGTGGAAACAAGACAGAAGCCATCATGACTGTACATTACTGGGGATTTGTTAGGAACTCGCAAATGTGTTTGTTGGCTAGAGTGTGTGCCGACTCACCACATGCATGTTTTTTATAAATGCCAGTGGCAGTTCATAGACGGGTGGGTGCACTTAATACCCACACCTTTTATTTCCACGTGTTTTGTGTGAATTTAAGATACAAGTTTGTGTGTGTGCAGCCCAGGCTTGCCTCAGTGTGTGCACACACACACACACACATGGTGGAACAGAGGCTCTGTGTCAGCAGCGGTGTGCCCTCAGTGAGCCTGTCTCTAATTACAGTCTAGGGTTTCAGCGTTTCAGCCCGTCCATCTCCCTGTTTAAACCCAGCTAAGGCAGCCAGGCCCCACTGAGCCAAGGTAAACCATACAGCTAATTAGACAGACAAGCTTCCATCTCTGTACCAGTGGGGGAGGAGGACAGGGGGTGGAATGGGAGGAGTGAGAATGGACGAGTGAGAGACTTTTTGGTGGAGGGACTTGAGAAGTGAGAGACAGATCAGAAAAATGACAGAGGCCAAAATAATGCAACAGGGAAGGAGAATGGAACATAAAGGATATAAAGCTTAAAAGATAAAAGTACATAATAAGTTATTTTTCTGTCATTTCAAAATTAAGAGTGTAAATATGTCAGAAGTTCAGGGAAAAATCAAAGTGAACGTCTCCACTTAAGTTTTTTGGTAACACTTTACAATCAGGGTCCCTTTATTAATGTTACTTAGTGCATTATTAAGCATTAATAAACTCTTTAATAAAGTATTAACAACTGCTTAACCATATTATGTAATGCATAATATAACCTATCGGGAATGTCAATAAAGGGATAATTTGTTTATTAATGCTTAATAATGCACTAAGTAACATTAATAAAGGGTTCCTTTATTTATTAATGCTTAATAATGCACTAACGTTAATAAAGGGACCCTTTGTTTATTAACGATTAATAATGCACTATGTAACGTCAATTGAGGGACCCTTTGTTTATTAACTCTTAATAATGCACTAAGTAACGTCAATAGAGGGACCCTTTGTTTATTAATGCCTAATAATACACTAAATAATGTTAATAGTGGGACCCTTTGGTTATTAACTCTTAATAATGCACTAAGTAACGTCAATAGAGGGACCCTTTGTTTATTAATGCCTAATAATACACTAAATAATGTTAATAGAGGGACCCTTTGTTTATTAACTCTTAATAATGCACTAAGTAACATCAATAGAGGGACCCTTTGTTTATTAATGCCTAATAATACACTAAATATTGTTAATAGAGGGACCCTTTGTTTATTAATGCCTAATAATACACTAAATAATGTTAATAGAGGGACCCTTTGTTAATTAACGCTTAACGCACTAAGTAACATCAATAGAGGGACCCTTTGTTTATTAATGCCTAATAATACACTAAATATTGTTAATAGAGGGACCCCTTGTTTATTAACGCTTAATAACGCACTAAGTAATGTTAATAAAAGGACCCTTTGTTTATTAATGCTTAATAATGCACTAAGTAACATTAATAAAGGAACTCTGTTTATTAACGCTTAATAATGCACTAACGTCAATAAAGGGACCCTTTGTTTATTAACACTTAATAATGCACTAAGTAACGTTTATAACGGGACCTTTGTTTATTAATGCTTAATAATTCACTAAGTAACGTTAATAAAGGGACCTTTATTGTAAAGTGTTACCATTTATTCTTTCATTTGTATATTGCTGTGAGGTCTAGGAGGGGGGAGCAGGTATTTTAGTGGCATCACAATATTAGTCTAAAGGTGTTTCGACACCCTCCAGCGCGCTTTTGAACCCAGAGGTAATTTGCATATTGTAAACAAATGTAAACAGGGGGGAGAAGGTCATTGGTCAACCTGGGGCGAGCTAATCTGCATAATTGGCTCCGGTGGTTCAAATTATTGCATGCTGCTGCACCGCTGAAGAATAAGGGGGGGTGAGGGGGGCAATTACGGTCATATGCAGCCAATAAAAAAAGATATTTTTTCCTCCAGCCTTTGCCTCTCCTCTCTGGTTTATTCTGACCAATAAGATCACCCCGTGCTGCCCAACAGCAATCAGAAATTCATCTCGCTCCGCGACAGCTAAACCCCACCCCCCTTTCAGGGAGAGAGAGATGGAGAGTGAGGGAAAGTGAGGGAGACAAGAAACAAATGAATGTGAGGGAAGAAGAGAAAAAGAAGTGTGTCTGAGAGTGTGTGACTGAAAGGAAGAATTAAAAAGAGAAACGGGAAATGGGATCTAGACTCGCCGGTCTAGAAGGTACAAAATGTGAGAGGGGGGGAGAAAGCAAAGGGAAAGGCAAGGACGGGGGAGGAAGGGTGAGAGTCAGACGTTGGCTCTGTCGAAGGAGCTAAAAATGAGAAGAGGACAGAGGGAGAAGAGAAATGGAGAGGAAAATAAGATGCTACTGCAGTGTGAGATAGGGTGACAGATCTGCTCTCCTCGTACCAAACACCATTTTCTCCTTCCTGTCTCGTCCCAAACAGAAAAAAAGGCACATTTGCAGATCCCACCTTATCGCCAGAATACTAGAAATCATGTGTCCGCGTGTGCAGGGAGAGGCTGGATAAGGGCACAGTAAATAAATCATGGGGGGCTCATTGAAAGAAGGTCACCGGCTGGACCCTGCCAGCACACACACACACACACACACACACACACTCGCGTGCACGTACGTGCGTGTTGACAGGCCCCTGCCCCTCATTTCGGGGTGCTCTGGGTGATTCTCCCAGCGTAATGGCTTCTACCCCATTCCCAGTCCTCCTGTCTGAAAGAAATCACACACAGACCCTCCAACAGTAGCTCACACACCGACACACACACACACACACACCTGGCCAGTCGGGCATTGGGGAAAAAGGAACGGATGGAAACAGTCGGGTAAATACATTCTTTTGTAGATATGTGGTGTTTGTCTCCAGCAGCATGTTGTCGTATCCTGAGGAATTATTCGTTTTCCCAGGCATTATGTGCCGTATTGTAAATTGTGTGCTTTTGTTCGTTTCTGAATGTAAACCGACCGTGATTATGTGTGTTCCAAGAGGTCACGGTGCGAGCCGGGCCCTCTCGAGCACGGCTTTTTTTTTTTTTAAAGATGGACTCCAGGTACGGTTGAGATGCAGATAAATGAAATGCAACGATGTTGCAGAGTTCTTTTTCCCCCCAGCAGTTACTTGTCACACGCCGAGTCTCAACGTGAAAGAAAGTTGACACCTTGAAGGATTTAAAATGGCTGCTCCAACTTACTGAAAACTCTCATGGTCCATTGTGTTGATTTATTCATGTCTACGGCACCGTGCCCCGCTAGTCTGCAGAGTCGATGTTCAACTTTAGGTGAAGCTGCTTTTCAGAAAACATTTCATCACTTTTGAACATGCACTGGAAAATGCACGATATTTAATTAGTTTGTGCTTAAATTCAAATGAAATTTGCAGTCATTTGAGGCCCATCATGGTGGGAATCTGGAGTGCACTGATTCAAATTAGGAGCCAAATTGCAGAAGTAAAATTTGGAACTTGTTGATTAGCGGCCTGTTTTTGTGCGTTTTGAGTGTGTGACTGAGTGGATTAACAAGTGAGTGGGTGAGAAACAGACAGAAGAGAAATGCATGGAAGGAGTAAGAGAGATGCATACGTCTGTCTGGATTCCTATCTGTCTGCGGTGGGTGGAAAGCAGGAAGGTCTATCAATCATTCCCAATCATTTATATTCAGCAGTTCATATCACTTCAGTGCGACTGGCGGTGGGTGAGACTCGGCTCATTTGCATTTGGGGGGGAGAAAGTGTTGAAAGCGTTCAGAGCAAACAGGATGTAAAGCTGTGTTGATGTGCCCTTTTTTGGTGTTTTTTGTTCGTTGAGAATAAATGTGTGTTTATGCATTTGTGCTGCTTTTTTATGTCTGGTGTGTGAAAGCGAAAAAAGTTCTTTTTCAAAACTTCTGCAAGGATTTTGTTGCATGTTTGAGTATTTTACACCTGCTTTTCCACTTGATTTATAATTTAGGGTTAGGGCTTAATCCAGCATTTTAACTTGGAATGAAGAATTCATCTAATCTCTTTTTTTAGATCATTTTAATTACAAATATTCAGTTTAACCCCCAAGTTAATCAAATAATCAATATGAATTAACATTAAAAATTGTGATTTTTTTATTTATATGTGAAAAGATGACTTTTTGAAGATTTTTCTGATTAATATCTGATTATTAAACAACACTGATTTGCTTTAAAAATCCCTATTTTTTGTGCTAAATTAAAAATTCCAGAATTTAAACTGAAATTACGTGATTCCATCAGAAAGTTTTATAAGGATGTTTTTATTTTCATCACAGTGACGTGCTGGACTTATATTTCAAATAACTTTATTAAATACTTTATTCCATTCTGCATTTACGGTTATTGGTAACACTTTATAATCAGGGTCCCTTTATTAACATTACTTAATGCATTAATAAACAAAATATCCCTTTATTTACATTTCCGGTATTGTTAACTATTAAGTGTCCTTGACGTTAGGACAAAGGGCCATAGGCGGTGTCTGCTTAGTAATGCATTACTTAATATGGTTAAGCAGTTGTTAATACTTTATTTAATAGCTTATTAATGCTTAATAATGCATTAAGTAACGTTAATAAAGGGACCCTTATTATAAAGTGTTACCCAGTTATTTATATTGCAGTTATTAATTTAGGGTAACACTTCAAAATAAGGGTCCATTTATTAACGTTACTTAACGCTTTATTAAGCATTAATAAACAAAACGTCCCCTTATTAATGTTTCTGGTCATATTAATACTAAGCAGTTGTTAATACTTTATTTAATAGTTTATTAATGCTTAATAATGCACTAATTAACGTTAATAAAGGGACCCTTATAAAGCGTTACCTTATTTGGATAACAAAACTTACAGTAGTTTATAAATAAATCTAAGGTGACTTTTTTATTGTTCTGCTCCAATTCCAAGTATTTTTTATGATAGACGCTGGAACCATGAAATGTTTTGAGATTTTAAAAAATATTTTCGTAAAAAATATGTCAACACAATTAAATATTAACTGCTTTTTTATTTACAGTATTTAAAATAATCTTCAATCCTTTAGATATCGCTCATAATTAAAGCTATTTTATTTATCTGACTCTTAAAAAACAATCGCGTGAAGACTTTAACTAATACAGGCCTTAAACTCAACGCCAAACGTGGTCCTGCTGCACCGTCCTCCTGCTTCCATTTCTTCGTCCTTCGCTCTGTCCTCCATTTTTTGCCCATTTCTGTCTAAATCTCTCAGTGTGTGACCTTGTGTTCCTTCAGAGCTGGTGTGTGGAAATTGGGCACACCTAACTACAGGGGCTTAAGTATAATCATGTATTTAGCTGCAGAAATGTACTGACACACTGTTCCTCCCTGGAAAAAGAGAAATCCCAACGTTAATTGAGGGATATTACTGTTCAGATCAATTTCCATGTTTCTGACTGGGAAATGTAGTCCATCAAACCTGAACAAATATTTATGTCTGGGTGCAAAAAAAATAAAAAAGAACAAGGTAATTTGGGGAAATTAATCGATATGCGACTCAAAACTGTGTGATTATTTATATATTTAGTCTTTTTAATTGGATTATATTTTGAAAGCAGAAATTGAATTAAATAAAATGACACAATTTTATATATTTTTCACATTTAAGTTGCAATTATCTAAACAAAAACATTAATGAAGACAGAAAAAGGATCAACTGCTTATAGAAATGCAGTTGTGACCATTAAGTGGGAAGGCTGCCAATAGGGGCCAGTGTGTAACCGAGTATAAGGCCTCAGTGAGAGCGTCTCTCATTGGCGGAGGAGGAAAACGGGCTGGAGGAAGCTTGTGGGGAGGAGAGAGAAAGGGGGCTTATTGTTGGAGGGGTTATTGTGAAACAGGAAACGGCAAACAAGGCGGTCTTTAACTCTGGTTATAGAATATGTTAAAGTGATGTCTGTGATGCACCGTGTGAATTATTTGCCTTATCATAAAGTGCATTTATGACGCGCAGTCATAAATATGCATCAGTACAAGTGTTTTCAAAATTGAACCTCTCCCCTCTTTTCTT
The DNA here is from genome assembly GCA_006937985.1 of Aphyosemion australe. Classification (NCBI taxonomy): domain Eukaryota; kingdom Metazoa; phylum Chordata; class Actinopteri; order Cyprinodontiformes; family Nothobranchiidae; genus Aphyosemion; species Aphyosemion australe. The sequence goes on from SSNS01000002.1 coordinate 2,759,125, forward strand.
CCTCCCCCGCCTCCTCCTTCCTCCTCTCTATCCTAACAGCACAAAAAACAACATGTTTAAAATGCAACCCACCAGTGGATGTTTTCAAAACATTTCCCTGCGCCCTTATTTCCTCTCTTAGCTGCTTTTTTCTCCCCTTTTCTCTCTCTCCCTCTTTCTAAACAATATGGGATGATATAAAAATGGTTTAAGTCACAAAGCAATTAGAAATTTCCACGAACTGGCATCCACATAAAGGTGGTGCGACATGCACGAACATTAAACTCTCTTCCTCCCTCTGCCCGTCTCATCTTCATCATCAAAATCCCGTTTCTAATTTCTATGGATTTCCTGCCAAGAGCAGCCACAGTGCTGACCCCTTTAACTTGAACATATAATGTTCCTAATATCCAGATTAAATTTTTTTTCTTTAATCTCTTTTCTACAACATGTTAAATTATTTCTGCAATCAGCCACAAAGCCAGCCCCGCCCACGGCCGCTTTCATCCCCTCAACCGTGGCCTGGCCTCCACAAACATAACTTCATATGCAGATGCTCTGAATGCAACCGCACTGCCCACCCAGGGTTGCTCCACGGGACACACACTCTAGCCTCCCTCTGCATCTTGTCTCTTTGCAATTAGAAAGTGAAAGACTGCTATAAAAGTGGTGCTGCATAGGAGGGCAGTTAATGAAAGAGAGGATTATGGGTAAGGGCAGCATCAAGGCGAGATTAAAAAAAGAAAGCACGGGCTCTCTGAGACAAAAGATCTCTCTGGCTCTAGCTGCACGGATCTCACAACAGTTGGAAAAACACACAACACACGTGCACAAACACACATCTACACTGGAAAAAAGGGCGGCCAAAAAAGTAGACTTTATGTCATTTTAATCACGTGTGAATTTTCCATGTAATTTTATAAGAACGTCAATGAAAGATCCACTTTTATGGAAACCTTATGTTGACTTGTGTTTAACATTTTTAATAAATACCTGTTGTGATTTTTATGTTGTCAGTGATTACTACGGCCAAGAATCTTACTTTTTTGGGAGTGCTGCCCCCTAGCAAATTCTTTAAAAGTCTTAAAGCCATACTATGCAACTTTTTCATATTTTTAAATCATGTTCTTGAGCCAGTTTGTGCTAAAATGAGCCTTTACAGGGTTAATGAAAAGTCACTCAGACCCCCACCGCCCTCTGTGGCCAGAATACCACACTTGCAACATTTCCCAGTGGCAGTCCGGTCCCTGTTGGACTCCCTGGTGCTGCAGTCTGCTTCCAGCACGTTTCCTGCATGTTTTAGATCATGAACACAGCTAATGTGTTTGATTTAGTGATGAACCGCTCCTGTAGACACTAATGAAGGCTGAGGAGACGTTTCAGCAGTTAGATTAAGGTGTTAAAAAGACCAACGCACAGCCAGGAGATAAGTTTCTCTTTTGCTAACGGACACTAGGGGGTGCTAAAGGCTAGCCAGAACTGCTTAATATCCCTTTAAGAATTAGATTTGATTAAGTAGGGTTTACTAAACATTCTTAGTTTAGGTTTACACTTTAATACATTAGATTTTAGTTGAACCATTTTGATAAATAAGAGTTGTGATTATTTTTATACATTTTAGTTAAATCTTACATAAAAGTTGTAGCTGGTGTTTGTTTATTAGGGCCAAGAATATTTTTATTTTATTTTTTTGCTTTAATGTGTGTTTCTGCATTATAAAATGTGACTGCTGGGTTTATTAGTTGCCAGTTTCCCAACCCTAACTCTTAAAACCCAGGGACAATAAAAGGAATCTGATTGTTGAGCCAAATATTATAATGAGAGCTAAAAGGCACTGAATTATTTTTTAAATAACCTACCTTTTAATGGAAGCCAGGGGAAGCATTCTTACATGCTGCAGTGGTGAGTTCTGAGGCCTGGAATATACTTGCTGTTTAACGACGCGTGTTTAAAATGGCTGCCACGCGCAATTTGCGTTTATTTGAAGCGTCGTTGGTGTGCGCCTCCCGAAATGACCGCAATGCGTCTGAATGCTGCAATATACGAGTAACCAGTAGGTGGAGTTGACAAAACAAGCGAGACACCCTCACCATGGTGACTCTGTCTCTGGTTTAGAGGTCTTTCATACTATCTACAATACAGCTGCTGTCTTTTTTTCTGCCGTGATCTCAAAATTAACCAGTTACTGATCTCTTCTATTGACGCCATGTTTGTTTTGGTTGTACCCACAAACCTGGCTCTCTATCCGGTCTGAGTTCTCTACTGCGCCCCCTAGTGGAACACTCCTGTAATACGTGCAGTGCAGCAGCAAGTATGTGAACAAAGATACTGCCTGCACCAACGTGAGGTTGAAAAGCAAGTATATTCCAGCACTAAAAGGACAATGCAAAACAAAACAACATCAGCTGTTGTATGCAACATCAAGAGAATGAAAACAGGAAGCTGTAGGGTTTTGATGTAGGGCCTACTGCATAATCTAAGATGTGTTACGAGACTCCTAACTCTAAAATCAAAGCAATTAATCGGTTTATGTGAAGTTTTTAAATGATAGATAACCTTATTTGTGAAAGATCGGACTCTAGCCAAACACCTATACTTGACTTTGTCAATAGATTTCAATTGCAAAGAGTCTAAAAATCTTAATTTGAGGGTTCCACACACATCGGATATGATTTAGACTTGACTTTATCCCTAAAAATTATAAAAGAAGTTAAATGCCACAAAGGTACATGAAAACACAGTGTAGCGTGGCGTTCGGACCGTAAACCCATCCAGAATGAGTGCTTCAACCTGCTTTAGGCACCCCGAGACAGGCGGCCGGTCTCTTTAAGTAGAGTGATAAGCACTTCGGCCTCAATGCTGAGCAGGGAGCAAATTGAAAGTGAAGATTGCCTTCCCATAGACTTTATCTTTTCCCACTAAAACAGGGAGCGGGCTGCTACGACTACACCTATTGATTTTGCAATTTCAGCAAATTAAGAAGGAGACAGCCAGGCCTATTAGAGATCTGTCTGTGGCTAGGCCTGGCATGGCTGCTGTGGTCTGTGATGGTGATGAGAAAAGGGAGAGAGACGAAGAACGAGTGTCCATTCTGGACCGCTGTCTAATTACGTTTTAACCCTACTTAGCACGATGTGTATAAGTAAGCCCGGCCGCGTCTTGGTTTCTTGGTTTACACGTGATCAGCTGCTGCCACAGCAGGCTGGCCGAGCACCAATGTGTAAATATAACACGAGGCAATCCGAATGAATGAATTACACACATGTGGCCAACCTCAGAAATTCAGTAATAAAAGAAGCTAGAGGCCAATCTGTACCAATCTAATATCTCCAGTAATAACCACCGCAATACAAAGAGTAATGACAGGAAAAGAAATTTCTGTAAGGGGGTGAGAAAAAGGCACGATTCAGTTATATACGCAGCATCAAATCATGTAAGTTTCTACAAATGGGTTGCTGTTTTGTAACCCAACTATAGGAGTTTGATGAGGCTTTCTCTGTGTTTTTAGTTCTGCTGTTTCTGCTCGATTAAGTTTCAATGCAACAAAGGTTTGTTCATCTTCTAAGAGGTCAACAGATTCCTTCTTTTCCTTTTTTCCTTGGGAAGCAGCCATCCAAGTGCACTAATCCGTGATATACATTTATCGGCAGGAGGTGAAGTTTTCTCAATTTTCAATCTGATTGCGTTATAAGCCTATATGACTTCCATATTGGAGTTTTAATATGGGAAATTCAATAGGAGCGGTGATGGATGATTTCTCTGGTAAAAGGTGCACATTTTTCATAATGATGGCTTTTTGGGGTCCTGTAGAAATGATGAAATATGAGTTTTTGTTATTGATCATTAGTCTCAGAACTGCACCTGCTTCACCAATTTGTTTCCAATCAGAATTGGCATTAAGATTCATATTTCTGATCACAGCAGCGGGATTATCTCATTATTCATTTGATAACGAGGCAGAATTACAAAGACAAAGGGCACTACAAGACATGCAATTTGTTCAGTTTCCCCTGTTTGATTTTATTTTCCCTGCCTGTTTTACATTGCATTTTAAGCAGTTGCTCAGAGGCATGATGTGTGTTTAGAGAGGGCGAAATTAAATTCTTGACCCCGTGGCTCAGTGAAGAAGCAAAATGGTTGTCGAGTTAGCCTTGGGATAAAACCTGAGCTAATTGGACAAAATATGAATTCATACATCTTTTCCCATTTAGGTGCTTGTTGAATTCTTAAAAAAAAAAGAGTGCATGTTTGCGTGGGAGAAGTGTGTGAATGGGAGGGATCAACATGGGATTCACACACTAATTCATTGATTGCTCCTTGGAAGATGGCTGCTAATTGTTAGGTAATTAACATGGCAAGCTGTAATCATGTTCGCCTAAGGACTCGATTAGTGTTTCTGCATGTCTTATGGGCGCTGAGGGGCTGTATCTCCGTGTGTGTGTGTGTGTGTGTCTAAGCCTATCTGTTGGCTCGAGGACAGATGGCACATTGTCAAAAGCTGACATGTTTTGTTTTCCCTGATGTGTGTGTGTGTGTGTTTCAGGGAGAAGACAGCAGAGCATAGAGAAACAGAGGAGACAAGCTGCGCCCAGGGACTTGTCCTTTTGTTTCACCGTCGTTAATTAAGTGCTAATTGAGTGTAATTATTTACATCATCACACACGGCAAATGGAGATGTCAAGTGGCAGAGGCACAAAGGCAGTTGGTGGGGAGGCTGGCAGATGAGAACCTCCAATCTGTTGATGCCTTACCCGCGTTGTTGCAAGCTGCCGACAGCTGAGCGGGAACAATTAGCAACAAGCTGAAGAGCATTAGGAAGCTGTGTGCAAAAACAAACGGGTGCACGTATCTGCAGTTCGCACCCAAATCCACCGAGTTTGGTGATTTGAATCGCGCAGAAAAACAAACAGCGGCTAATGCTTTAGATGTAAACTTTTGGAGACAAAGCGAGAGTGGACGGAGTGATGAAGAGGAAGAGGAAGCGAGACAGAGAGTGACATTGATCAGTCAGGAGGAGAATGAGATGAGGCAGTATCTAGCGTGTTAGCACCTACAGCTAATCAACATGACAGAGCTTGGACTTGCCCTAGAAACAATGCACACACACACACACACACACACACACACACACACACACACACACACACACACACACACACACACACACACACACACACACACACACACACACACACACACGCGCTACCACACAGCCCGAGTGAGATAATGGTCACACTTAGTTTAGAATCATGCTTCTCAGCCGTCCACGGCACAATAACATTAAAGGATCTCTGTGTGTAAATATACATGCAGCCATGTTTTACGGAGCCTGGGAACCTCTGAAATCCACCACACGCACTGCTCCCATCCCCTAAATCTTCATCAGAAAATCACTAAACCCTGACTCAAATTTGGTGGCAGATGGACTTCCCTCCTCTGGCTTTTCCAAGACAAAACGAACAGCCATAAATCTTAATCGTTCGTTACACCTGTCCGCGCATAAACATTTTAAAGGCTGGGGAAAGGCATCGCCTCTGTCGGTTTGATCGTGTCGAGCATGAAGAACATGGAAAGTTGAGTAGCTGCACACCTCGTAACAAAGACAAAGTGTGCCTTAAGACGGGGGAATGAATGTCACTTAAGTAGGAGTTAACAAAAGGTCACTTAACGACGAGGCAGACTAAAACAAAACTCAGGCGTTCTAATAAACACGTAGCAGGACTAGAAAGGCGCTCTGTGACATATTGTTGTGTTTTTTAGTTTAAATGTATTAAAACAGAGCCAGCACATATTGATGCTGTGAATCAATATTCCTGGAGAGGGGACTTAATGGTGTTGCTTCAACTGTTTCCTTCATAACTTACCTTTTTTAGGTGTTTACATGCTTAGACAGATATTTATAGCAGAATTAGATGTGTAATCTGTAATTAGACACTTTCATAGTTGCATTTTTTGGCATTTAAATCAAAATTTAAACATAGTTGTTGTGCTATTTTGACAAAATGCTGCAGCTTGGTGTCTGCTGACAGGCTTGTGATGAAGACTGAATAGTGAGCAGCAAGAAGAAATGAGGACTATTCAGTGTGTGTGTGTGTGTGTGTGTGTGTGTGTTTTCGTGCATGTGCTTGAGCATGTAAGAGCTTAAGTGTGTGTTTATGGGGGTGTGTGAGTGTGTAGAGGGGGTTAAGCAGTGGGGTATTCTCGCCTCTGGTCAGAGGTGGAATTAATTTTAGCTGGCAGTCCCACGCTGCGGTCATTTGGTTTAAAGGGAGGTGTTATTATCCTGATTTGCCCATAACGGCTGGGGATTGGATACCCGACTGGCAGCTAGACACTCTCTTTTTAAAGACAAAGGGGCCGGAGACGGTGTGTTCTTTTATGACTGTGGAATAAATAAGAGTGGCAAAGCAGCTGGACAGATAGTAAAAAAATCATTTGAATTCTTGTTTCCTCGTAAACGTTAAACAGTGTTAAAGCATATTTCTCTTCACGATTTCATAAGATATCAAAATAAAATGTTTTCGTTTATATTTTTATATAACAGGCTAAACAATTAGTTCTAGTTGACACCGCAGAGGCCATTTAGTATTAATGAATAAGATATATCTTTATATGTGTCTTAGCATCATCTGTTAAATAAAATGAAGAGTTCTTGGATGCAGTGGTGCCCCCAAGGGGTGGCCAGGGGGGCATGGCCACCCACAGAAAATATTTTGCCACCACACATTATTCTTACCTTATCTAGAAATACATTTTAAGGCCAAAAGGTAAATTTAATTGAATAAATTTTAATAAATAAGTAATGTATGAGTATATGTATGTCACTGAGGGGCTGATCATCTTTTAAAAAAAGGATAAATTCTAATAGTTTTTGTGGGTGTTTTTGTTGAAACAACAATAGGCAAATTAAACACTTGTTTAATCAATACATTTGCAGTTGTCTCTAATGAATGCCTTGTAAGTCGTAGTCTGGGGAAGAAAAACACATGTGCACCATTTATCAGACCTAAAAGTTGCCCACATCACAGCTGAGTTTCACACGGCAGGTTTTGGAATCTTATTCCCTGATATTTGGACGTCTCGCCTCGGATTGGATAACAGCAACGTGACTCTACCATTGACTTGCAACGTTGATGTTTTATCTCCACAAATAACACAAGCCTGGAGGAGTTCTGCTGTGTTGTGGTGTTGCTAATGCTAACGATTAGCTTAAAGTAGCTGAGATTTCTTGCTGATTCCTGGACGTTAAAACAACAAAAGCCTTCCCCGTCGTGAGTCAAGATGGGTGAGTCCATGAATGCTATTTCACAGTGTGACGAAGATCTGTGAGGATTTTCAAATCCTAGATTTTCACCATCATCAGAAGCTAATGCAGGAGACTATTTTCATGTTCAGCCTACATGAAAAACTCCAATTATAATCAGAAATAATTATAAAAAATATGTTTTCAGTCAACCACACCTTTAAATTTCTAAAACAGTAAAATTTGAAACAATAACCAAAGAAACTAAAATTTTGTATTTTTTCTAATATATTTGTTTCCCAAATTCGAGGCCTGAACCCACTGCTTTTTAATAAATAAATAAACGAAGGAGTAATGCAAAGCTACAAGCTAAACTCTCCTAGAGTTACCACGGGGACAAATTTGGCAAGCCACCCCAAAATTGTCCCAGGCCCCTATGAACATTTTCTAGGGGCGCCACTGCTTGGATGCAATCATGCATCCACATAAACATAAATGCACACAGAATGCCTTTCCCTTCATCAGTAATGGTGGTTATAAAGTAATTTTATTGTATATTCTTCAGAACAACCCTAAGCCCCCATTTCATTAAATCAAAGATCCATCCTCTGACAGAAATACCCAGATGACCACATTCCCCGTTTTAAATACCAGCCATCTGCCAAGGAGGGCCTTTTCAGCGGCCCAATCATATGCATAACCAAAAGATTATTATTTTCCCTATGAAAGTTGAAATGACTGAATAATTATAATGTAGTGGATTAGAATGAGGAAAAAAACATGCCTTGATGTCAGAGAAGATTGCTGAGTAGTCACTATAATCGCTGCTTAGGTTTTTAATCAGAGTGAAATATGGGCCATAAATTATTGCCTTTCATGCAAACTTGTGTTTATGCACCAGTGCATCACAAATCTAATTTTTCAGCATTTTTAAGAGGCTTAAAAGATAGTTATTTTTACTCAGGAACTCTGAATTAAAAATCGTTCGGGTATACTTTCACTCGTGGGGATTATGTTCCTTACTGTACGGTTTTTCCCAGAATTACATTCTGAACTTTGGAGGAAAAAAAAACACTCTCACTTCAGTACAACTGCCTGTGTTTAATACACGCCAGCCAGCAGAGATACAAAAGAATAAAACGAAGCTCACGTTGTGTAATAACCCAAAACTTCATTTTAATATCCAAAGGAAAGTGCTTTGCTTCACTTAATGCACTGCATATCTCTGGAATCTACACCTTTTTTAAAAAAGTCTGTTCTGTTAAATCTTACCTCTGATGTACAGCGCTGTGCATCAGCGCAGTGCAAAAAAAGCAGAACTCATACATTTATTTAAACTGTCTTTCAGCCAAAATGTGAAAGATAGTTTTAATATAACAAAAACACCTTAGGATCCAGCTTCTAAGATAAGATGCTGTGAGCCTTGAACAGAAAAAAACCCAGCACACATAAGTACAATCGGTTTATCTATGAGCTCCATTCTTGCTGTGCACACGCTAAACACGGAAAAGTCTATGATTTCTGCACTCCCCCTTATCCTTAACAAAGCGGCAAAGCCAATCCATTGTGCTGGATCCTTCTGTAACAAATTCATACATCCATATTGACACACCGGGAAACAAGACACCCGAGAGGAGAGGGGTGGAGTGATGGACAGAGGAATGAAGGGATATATCCTCCTTCTCTTTTTTGTTTTTTTAGGGGGGCGTATTGCTAATCAGAGCCCCCCCACCTCTACCATCCAACCACCCCTGGTCTTTACAGCTGCAAATTGCTTTGCCACCTCTTTCCCCAGCAGTCTGTCCCGCCAAATCCGCCCATGATGTATCATTATCGCAACTTTGGGTGGAAATCCATAGAATCAATAGGTTTGTCAGGGAAACTCGCGCCTGGGATTGCATCCACGCTGTGAAGCTTGTTCATCTAGTTCATCCTGCCACAGGCAACAAAACACCAAACACACGCTGGTGTGTTCGAGATAGACACGAAAGCTCAAACACACATGCAAATACGGAGGCCGGCGATGTAAATAAACACATTCAGCTCTGTGTTTGTTTGTCCTGTCCTCCTGCCGGCCCTTGTCTTTGCCTATCTGTCCGTGTTTTACTTCATTAGTCAGGCTGGTCAGCAGGACTGGATGGACGTCTCTTCCCATGTAATTACTGTCCAGTAAACAGGTCAGAAGGGTAGAGTCCAGCCACAGCTGCTGCAGCTTACACCGAGTCGCACGCGCACACACACACACACACAAGCATGCGCGCGCGCGCGTCACCACACACACACTGGCCGTGTGGATCCGGAGCTTTCAGAGTGGTATTGATTGGTTGGGCTGTGACATCTCCTAAGCCATGTCACCCCTGTGAAAGAAGCCTCCAAATTGACCAATAATAAAGTGGTGGAAGTTGTAGTGGCACTCTCCAGGGAGCTGTCCATGTGGACTGTGTCACTGTGTTTGTGGGTGAGGGATGTGTCCATGCATGTGTGTGTGTGGATATAGATGTGTGCCCTTTTCCCTCACCAACCCCTCCAACGCCACGGCCACCGCTGAAACACGTTTACACATTTTACACACTCTAGCAGCAGGTTAGCTAACACGATGGTTTAAAGAGTGCTGGAGTGTCTGTTTTGTGTTGTGGTTTCTACTAAAGGATTTGTAGAGGATGGAAAAGAGTTTGCCTCTAATCTTTTTATTTATTAGAACAAAGTGACGCTTCCTGGTGATCAATACAACAAAAACACTTCCAAATGAATTCAGTTGTTTGATAAAACTCTAAACTGTTCATCCTAGACAATGCAAATAGAATTAGAGCATGTGATCAATTTTATTAAACATTTTTCTTCTTTATTCTCTTGAATTTCAATTCAATTCAGTTTATTTCTATAGCACCAAATCATGACAAGTGTTGTCTCAAGGCACTTCACAACGTAAACATTCCAATAGAGTTCAGTTCATTAAGCCAAACTGTAAAAGGTTTCCTATATAAGGAACCCAGCAGATTGCATCGAGTCACTGACTAGTGTCAGTGTCTTTACAGCAATCCTCATACTAAGCAAGCATGTAGTGACAGCGGAGAGGAAAACTCCCTTTTAACAGGAAGAAACCTCCAGAGGATCCTGGCTCAGTTTACTGTATTTAAATTGATCAGTTCAACAACGTTGTGAACTTTTAACTTGGTCTGTGCTTCATTTAGTACAAAGACAAGAATGAACTACTTTTGAAAATTTAAAGACCAAGTTCACTTAGAAATAGTTTTTTACTTGTGCCTTTTTTAAAAAGATTGGTTACTCTGAGTTTCACATGCAAGCTAAACGTGAAAATAGTCTTCTACCCCTATTTCCTGCATTAGCCGCCGATAGAAAATAGACGAGGAAACGCTTGGGTCAGAAAAAGCTACAAAGATCTACGTCACACTGGAAGTTTCCATTTATGGACTCACCCATCTTGGTTTGCGACGGGGAAGGCTGTTGTTGATTTTTGCCGCCAGGAGAAATCAGAGCACGTCTCTGCTAGTAGAAGCTAATCGTTAGCTTTAGCAACTCAACCATGGCATAACTCCTTCAGGTTTGGGTTATTCATGGAGATAAAACACCAACATTGCAGAGCAAATGGAGGCAGTGGAAGAGTTGTGTTGCTGTTAGCCAATCAGAGGAAGGATGTTGGAATATCATGAATATTAACGAGTAAGACTCCAAATCCCGCCCCATCTCCTCTGGCTAACTTCTACTTCCTGAAACAGGAGCACCAGAGCTTTTATACTGTATATATACTGTATATATGTATACTAGAGACCACTGCAGATTTATTGGAAAAACAAGTGAAAGCATAATTTAAACTTTCATTTGAGACACATAGCTCTTTTTTGTAGCAATGTGGCATTTTGTTAGCTTTCTTTTGTCCGGTATTTGATGAAGGTGACACAAACCAACTGCTGAGAGCGTTGGGAACCCCGGCTAGAAAATACGAACAAAAGACGGAAAAAGACTTGAACCAATCATGCAGCTGGACATCGGATATTAACCTCTACTCTGACCCTCAAAGTCCAAAACCTAACTACATTAAAAAAGGAGTTTTAAGTATTCTGTCTTGCAAAATAGGCAGTTCTATAAATGCTGATTACTATTTTAAATTATTATCTAAACTCACCTAAATAATTGACTATTTTGGAAAGTGTTTGTGGTATGTGCAATGGAACAGCAGAGAATTTTGTTTACTCTGATGTGTGATTTTTATTTGAGGGGACTGCAAACATCCAATATAGCTCTATTGTGTAATTTATCTTGCTTTCTTCTGGGAACGGAGTTGTTAATGGGACACTGTAGGTCATAATCAATGATATGTTGTTTAAAAAACAACTTTATAATTATTGTAAAAAACACACGTTCCAAATCGCTAAACATTCAATAAAAGTTGTCTTATAATGCTGAAAACTGTTAAAGTTTAATGCTAGACTTGTAAATTTCACTCTGAGGTAGGCCGTAAACTCACCAACGGATTAAATCTTCCATTTAAGACAGAGAGAGATCAACCTTTAGTACATAAAAGACGTGTTTGTGCGTGAGTGGGTGTAGCTGCTGCAGCACCAACCTCATTATAGCTCCGCTTTATGCACAAAGACTATGGGGTCACATTGATTTGACTCCCTTGAGTATTAGCATGGGATTACAGCAGTCAACAGGCCTTCATTAATGTGTGTATGCGTGCATGTTTGAGAGAGAGAGTGAGTGAGTGTGAGAGATGAGAGAGATGAACCAAGGGTAATTAGTACATAGAATAGTCCAACATTCCACTTCTTCGCCATGAAGAGTGTGTGTGTGTGTGTGTGTGTGTGTGTGCCCTCATTAATTCTTTGTACTAATACAACCACCACCCTGCTTGAAGTGTTAGACTCTTAGAGAGCTTCTCATCTTTATGATTTAACACTTTGATCTGAGAGTTTGATTGTGCGTGGGTGGGGGCAAGTTAGTTAATGTTGGTGTGAATTCCCCCTTGTATTAGGTTCTCTGTGTTCAATTATTGTGCATGAATATGTAGATGTGTGTGTGCTACGTCTTCACCTGTGTGTGTGCACGTGTGTCTTCATAGGAAAGAAAGCTATCCAACAATTTACAATCAGATGTGGTGTGTGTGTGTGTGTGTGTGTGTGTGTGTGCGCGTGATGACAGCTCTTTCAAACACTTGCTGGATTACTCATCATCCCAATTTGCATAACTTTGAAGTATTCATAGCATTAGCGAGGCAATTACAATAATTAACATGGGAATCAATGTCAATGGGCCACAGCCACGAGGCAAGTGCAATTACAGCTATGCTAATTAGGGTTTGATTAAGCTTTTAAAGAACAATCGGCTTATTTAACAGAACACATTCAAGAGGATAGAGATACCACCCACGCACACGCGCACACACACACACACATACACACACACACACATTATCACATCTCGTGAAAGCAAAATATGCACATTAGCACATCTGCACATAGGAACAGGTGTGCAATGTGGTGGATATGACACACATACAGACAGCTGCACTCCTACTGTTCTCCCCCTCCTCCTCTTGTTGTGTCCGCTTGTCTTTTCGTCCAGACAAGAGGACAGGATGTGTGTGTGTGTGTTTTTTTTTTCATTGAACAAGAACAATTTGCTGTCTGATGTTGGAAGCCTCATTGTAGTGACGGGGCCTAAATTAAAGTGTGGGCTTATTAAAGCTTGTGCGTGTGTGTGTGTGTGTGTGGTGTGTGTGCGCTCCTGACACTGATCCACCCAATAAACTCACTCTCCGTGACTAAGAGTGTGCTTGCAGCAAGACAGACACAATTGCCTGTTAAGACAGTGTTGCTTTTATTGGGCCTCCCTGAACAATGCCTTGATGTGTGTCTCACGGCTCAAACCAACATCAAGTCAAACTCAGATTATTTTAATGAATTAACGTTCACATGGTAATCCACGAGCACGGCTTTATGTGAAATGTGATTTTTACAGCTGGGTGCTGTAAGGTGGGTACTCGGATATGCTTTATGGCTCATTTTAACCTGCACTGAAACATGATTTGGGCTTTTTCCTCTCTAAAGCATAAATGTGATTTTCCTAATCTAATGTGCTGAGCAAATAACAAGTCACTCAAATAAAGTTTTAATCTGCAAACATCTAATAGTGGAAAAAAGTGAGTAATGCAAAATAATATCTGTTAAATACTGTAGAATTGCAACAATTTTTATGTAATTCTTTTTTAGGGTTCTTACTATGTTTAAAGAGGACATATTGTGCAAAACTCACCTTTTGCATCCTTTTGTGTTGCCATATGTGTCTGTTCCACCTCTATAAACACTCCAAACATGAAAAAAAAAAACAGTCCATCAGTTTTATGTTAGTGTTTGATTTCACAAATTATTTGCCTAAAACAAGCCATTTCTAAAAGTCCCTGTTTGTGATGTCACAAACAGGGAAATTAGCATAGAACCACCTCTCACGTGCAAGAGAGAGCTGCTGCTGGAGAAGCAGCGGCTCTACTCCAAGCTCCTCCCAGATGATGGAGCTTCTCAGCTCACAGTAGCATGAGCGGAGGATAGGTGGGCGTGGCCAGCTCCAGCATGTTTTCTTAAAGTGACAGAGCCCTGAAATGGCTCATTCTGGAAGGTACTGAAAATGTCAAGAATAAAAACGCTGACGTCGATTTATGTGAGAGGGATTTTGTGCAAAAAATGTCATGAACATGTTTAGTTTCGACCATAGAGCTATTATAACGTTGTTCACCTCTGTGCAGTAGTGATTAATTGTAATTTTTCAAGTATTATAATCTTTATGTAATGGTTTGGTGTTTGGTTCTCTTGTCCATGAAAGACTTGTCAGATAGAGACCCTGTAATATAGTTCTCGGTCCAATCTCCCAGTAAAGCCAAATACAATTTTTTTTTTTCCTTTTGGCAGATCCTATTGTCACACCTGCTTTTGAGGTAAATCAAAGTAAGAAACGAGTGAATGATACAGTCAAAGTGTCTTAAGGTCTGGGTCAGCTAGTCGATGAATGCCACTCACCGCCATGTCAGGGTCACAATAGAGCAAATAAAACGCTGTCTTGGAAAGTCTATAATAACTATTGACAAGAAGAGTGGTGTTTATTTGTTATGACTTACACGGACGAGCACTTATACTGTACCTATACATCCTCTTCACATCCACGCTTAAAGACTTACACACACACACACATGCACACACACACACACTCACACCAAAGCACTGTCATTCAGCTTTAATCCGTCTCTATCTCCAAGTTGCCTTTTGAGAGCAGTTTGGCACGACTGCATATGTGTGTATTTATGTGAGCCACTTTGATGTGTGTTTGTGTGTGAATTCTGGATTTCCATATGTGTGTGTGTGCATGTCCGTGCGGTTGTGCAGCAATCATCGTTACCCCAGTCGATACCCACATGTCCACGTATTGATCACTCTATCGATGAGCCATGAAGGATCTCGGGCTGCAGAGAGCTTTGTAGATCTGTTTGGACTTTTACTGAGACCACATAGTGAGATCAGCTCAAGTTCAGTTTAAGATCACCTCCGGGGCTAAATTATTGGCTCCTGGTTGGTTTTACAGGCCGTATCAAATCCATAGCTGATTATAGTCTTCCAAATAAAAATGCATATCGTGGCACATGCAAGTATTTTGTTTTCAGAAATGAGTGAATGCATTTTTAACGTTTATCCTTTAGACATGCTCTCTTCTAATCATTACATGTAATTTCTGTGGGCTACAGGGTTTTATATTCCTCTGTAAACATGCGGATCAAAAGTTTGTTGCAGATGAAAGTGTGAATTATAAATCAGAGATGCATGCATTTTGTTTAGCTATTTAATCATTAATTATAGATCCTCACAGCTGCAGTCAGAATGTTAAATTTAACTATTTTCTTTAGCTTTATTTTTTCTTTAATATTATCACCCCAAAAACTTTCTTTTAATTTTTTTTTTTACCACAATTGCAAACCACAGGGTAAAATCTGACTTTACAGTGTTCTGATTTATGTGCAATAATAACATTCTGTGGTTTTTCTGAAATGCCTGCATGTGATATTTGCTGGTCATCTGTAAATTTAAGTATAATGTTGCTAAAAAAAAGGGCCATGGTATTGATCTGCACCCCTTTTTCAAGATCCAACATGGAGGAGAGCACTGTGTTATGTAAAAACCTTGAAATAAAATAATGTTTTAGAAATGGGATGCTATTACTCAGTATATGAAGAGATGCTAGCATTGAGTTGGTGCTCCTCTATTCAGTAAAACCAACTGTTCATTTAGGGGAAAATCATGATTACTTTGGTCGTTATTGAACTAATTTTGCTGGGAATCACCATCCAGAGTAACATTTTAAGTAAAACACAGGCTCAAGTTGATGACATCAGGTAGCAGAGCTGTGCTGTCTAGTTGAGATTAAAACGTATGAGCGCATACCTTATGAAATAAAATCACTTTAAGATACCTTTTAGTTTAAAAGACACCTAAGAACCAAACTTAAAGTGCTGCTATAAAAGCAGAGGAGAGCTTCTATGGCAGCCTCGTAGCCCGAGCAGGCAGAGCTCACAAAAATGTTTTTCCAGGAATTATTAATTCTTGCAAACAGAATTAACAGATTAATTATCTAAACGGACGAGTTACAAAAAATTCACCCCCTTCAGAGTTGTCATGACGAAACTCGCTCGTTTCTGGAGCAAGCCCCTAGTGGATGAGGGGGGAACTGCAATTTTTGTCACTTCCGCGTTGGCTTCACTTTATGCAGGGGGAGTTTCTCCCTTGATTATAACATATCATTACACAACAGAGCTTGTGGGGGGCATCATTGAAAATATTGGAAGCCTGTAATTTAGCATTATATGCACAGAGTTAGCTGGGGGACTGGCTCGAGGTCTTCAGTGACACATGTAGGTTTGGGATTTTAAAAGATGTGCATGCATATTTACAATTTACAAAAAAGTGACACGTCTGCCCTGCTGCAAGCATAGCACAGAAGTCTCTGTTCGGTTTAAGCAAATGTATGCGATGGTTGATGTTAACCAGTATGCTTCTAAAACAGCATTGTGGCATAATGTGTGTCAACATAGTCAGTTTGTCTGGCAGGAGGAAAAAAAAGCCTCCAGGCCTCTTTTATTTTCTCTCCCTCCACTTTTCAATTTCTGCTCCCCCTTGATACTCTTCACCATCACTCTCCCTCCTTCCTCCTCTACCCCAACCAACCCCCCCTCCTGTATGCCTCCGGGGTGTCCTGAGACCCTTCATTACTGTCACCATGGTAACACCTCAACCATTTGACAGTAGTCCCGGACACTCCTCTTCACTTACCCATCTTCTTTCTCTGACTCCTTCTATCCTTCTGTCCTTGTCGTCCCTCTATTTTTCCTTCAGTCAGTGACCCCCCCCACTTCTTCCCCCTGTTTTTTTTTTTACTAAAATCCCTCCTGCTCCTCTCAAAATATGGCTTCCAGACAAAAACTACCAAATCACAGCATCAAGTGGGGCATATGATGATGGGACAACCCCCTGAGGTTTTCCCTTCTCCCCAACCAACCCATAAATGGCTGGAGCAATCATAGCGTCCTAACACTTTGAAGTCAAGTCTCAATCCACTTTATTTTTTTTTCACTTTCTTGGTCTGTCTGTCTTTCTCCCCCTTTTTCTTCCACGCTTTCCTCAAGAGTCAAATCGTCAGCGTCGGACCTACGTTCCCGTGACGGAGGGACGTCGTGTTGACTGTTTCTCAACCACATCAGCTGGCATCCAATTAAACATGAGAATATCGACCCTACACCTCATTTCTGAGGATTAGGTATTCCCTTTGAAACATGTCCTCATAAAAACGCACATGGACACGTGTACACCCAAAACATGCTGCTGGGCTGTTGTCCCTCCAGCAGAGGCATGGTGATCAGCTGTCATTATGGCTCATTTTCTTGTTGTTGACAGTTGATGGAGTCAGGATGAAGATGAAGGCCCCTGTTGCTTGGTTATTGCCAAACTCATGTTGGTACATGAGAGCAAACGAGGTACATGTGTGCACATAAACGCCCACGTACGCCAGATCGGCTCTCCCTGACCACCTCTGTGCTTTGTAGCAATGTTTTAATCATGATCGGGTTTGTTTGTAATTATAAACACTCTCAGACGCCCATATCAAAGAGCTTGATAGAATTCAGGCCTATGGGTATTCCTGGCTGCTTTTGAAAAACGCACACACACTCACACACACACCAACGAACTCGCAGGCTTAAACACTTCACTTCAAACGTGGGCCCGTCTTTCTGAGACGTCTGAGTAGCTTTTGCATACACCTTGAAGGCCTTTCGCCCAAAGCTTCAAGGTCAGCACAAGTTGTTTGTGCTTGTCGTGTCGGCTCCCCCGTTCCCAGGGCTCAGCTGCTTCAGAGTCCAGGCCCCACTTTTTACACCCGTCCTTCAAAGTCGAGCCCCAACATCTGAGAAAATCAGGACTTTGAACGCTTATGTTGGATTCAGTGGATATTAGCAAGTAATTTCAGACCAGTGTTTTCATTTAAATAATGCTCTATTGTGATCCACTGCACATGGATCACTAGGATCTGAGCCTTTATGGTCGACAAAATCAGGACCGCCATTTTTAATATTAATAATAATAAAAAAAAAAAAAATAAACAGCCGTATAGATATCCTGTATTTTTACGATCAATTACCAGGCAACAGTTTATTATATTTATTAAATTGATGTGTTACTTACCTGATAAGGTTTTTTCAGGTCAATAGTACATCAACTTGTATTCACAACATATCCAATTGATTTGTTTATAAAAAAGAAATATGGAACAGACTGCACAGAACTTTAATGATCTTGTGTGAGACTTTGCTAAAGAAATCTTTTGGCCAAGCTCAAATATTTTTTGTTTTGCATTACTTGGTTATTTTGGAATAAAAGTCAAGAAATCGTTGTCAGACTTGCACCAGAAGCATTAAATTTTGCTGCTTGTAGAGATATTTATGTTTGAATACATTTATATGCAAATAGCCATGTAGTGCAAAATTAAAGGTGTGGTCAAATTTGGTTACTGAAGTCCATGTATCAAAACAAACGAGTTCGCTCTGAGTAACCGTTGCCAATAATGGATCAGAGCCAGAAGATTCTGGATGACGAGTGAAAACGAGTCAACCACAGCAAGTTGATAATTAGATAAATACATTTCACTGTAATATCAAGGGACGAGGTCCTGTTTCAAATGGAGGAGTTTAAGTGTCTCGGGGTCTTGTTCACTAGTGAGGGAAAGATGGATCGAGAGATCAACAGACGGATTGGTGTTGCATCTGCAGTGATGCAGGCGTTGTACCGGTCTGTTGTGGTGAAGAGAGAGCTGAGCTGGAAGACGAAGCTCTCGATTTACTGGTCGATCTACGTTCCTACCCTCACATATGGTCACGAGCTTTGAATAGTGACTAATAGAACGAGATCACGGATACAAGCAGTCCAAAAGAGTTTTCTCCGCAGGGTGTCTGGGCTCTCCCTTAGAGATGAGGGCATCCGGGAGGGGCTTGGAGTAGATCCGCTGCTCCTCCACATTGAGAAGAGCCAGTTGAGGTGGCTCGGGCATCTGGGTAGGATGCCACCTGGACGCCTCCCTGGTGAGGTTTTCTGGGCACGTCCAACCAGGAGGAGACCCAAGGGAAGACCCAGGAACACCTTGGGATTTCCCCGGAGGAGCTGGCCCAAGTGGCTGGAGAGAGGGAAGTCTGGGCCTCTCTGCTTAGGCTGCTGCCCCCGCGACCCGACCCTGGATAAGCGGAAGAAAATGGATGGATGGATGGGTGTAATATAGAGTTGTTGGTAACTGAAAAAGTAGCTTGAGATATTTTTAAGAACTGACTATTTGCTTCTAATTCACTGTTAGCATTGTTAGCTCAATGCTAACCTCTAGCCGTGGGGCGTTTCTGTTTGCGCTACAAAAACGCCTTAGTGGGGGTTACTGTAGCATGTCACCAACCAATCAGAACGGGCATCAAAAAAACCTAATTTTCACTGCTGGATGTGTCAAAATAAAAGTCTACACAATACGTCCGCAAGTATTCCTCGTTTTTACACAATTCCATTAATCTTTTAAGCACCAAAGTCGCAAATATTGCGACATGCATCATTGCTGAGTTTCACGAGCCACAGCTGCAAATATGATCTGAAATTTTCGAAGTTGAGTTTGAAAACCGCCTCCCACCGGGACGCTGCGAGAGGAGGGAACAAGCGGAGCAGACAGAGGGCAAATATTAGAGAGGAAAAACGTGCAATGCTGACAGGTCTGTTCATTGTTGACAAAGCTATAATGGTTGGCTGATTCTGAAGATGAATATTCACCCTCTGGTGACAATACTCACTCGTCCAGTGAGAGAGAAAGTGATGCTGCTGCAGTGTGCAGCAACAGAGTCTGTGCTTCACGAGAGTAAACAAGCTGCACACACGTTCCGAAGCTTATTCCACCGAGTTCAGGATACGCTGGGTGTAGAGAGTGTGGTAAAACACCGCTAATGGTGACAGACGTAGCGGGAATGTAAAAAAAACGCAAATAGCAGCAGACGTGATAGTGATGAAACTGAAAGTAAAAGCTTTTGTCTTGAGTGAGTCCAAAATAAAAAATAAAACAAAACTTTAAAATGAATTATATATGTATATATAAATTAAAAATATAAAATTTATAATGAATTTTTTAAAAACATGTAAAAATAAGAAGGAACATATCTGTAAAATGTATTCATTTCAATATGGAATTTGCTCCCAACACAAACTTTGGGTCCTACTGAAGATTTCTCATCTACAGTTTACCTTTATCTCCAACCATTTTTAAGCTACAAAATCTTATTAGAGTTTTATTTTTTTAAATAATAAAAAATATCACTATCTTATTTTGAAAGATCGATTGAGACCGGATGTGAAGTAACAATTCAGGAGCGAATAAGAAGAAGGGGGCATTTCTGTTATTGAAGAGGGTGTTCTCGTTTACAGACCAAAACGCCCCTTTTAGCGGCTGGCTGGATGATATTCGATATTAGAGTAAAACAAAAAGATGTCATGGCTTCTTAGGGGTACAAGAAATAACTACTGGGTCGCTCCTGTTTACTGGCTTTGGATCTTTACAAAACTCTGCTGTGTTTTGCCGGCTAGTATCGAATTACGGCGCAGACGTGGCAACCTCACAGGCTCACAGATTATAAACAATGACTACGTCCCTCTTTGGCTTTTTAAAAGGAGAAAAACTGGCAACCCCACAGCCGGCTGAGATGGAAATCTGTTATGTAAATCTGGTTATTTCTCTGTAAAATCTTACTTACTGTACTTTTAATGGTGATGTAAAAGGTTTATAAACTAACATGACACGAACATGTCTTAGCACACCAGTCCTGTGAGAAATAAACTCTATTTCTCTGAAATGGGCTGTTTTAAGAAAATAATCAGAACCTTTACACAGAGAAAAAGTTAAAATGTCCCAAATTATCATTTGAGGACAACTTTAATATTACTATATAATAATAATCAGGGCTATCTAGATTTTATTAATGTGTTTCTTTGACACAATTTTCATTTTGACAGCCTAAATGGGTTCACATTGATGCCGTACTAAAGTCATCATGTGCTCAGAATCTATTTGACTTCATTGGTGGAGATGAATGGATCGTCCACTAACAAGTTAATGTTTTATTCATTATTAGAAAACTGATCAACAAAACATTGTGCAAATAAAATCCTCTGAACTTTAAAAAAAAAAAGAGTCGTTTCAAAGTAAAATAATTTTCACAAGATCAAAGATCACGTCTGAATGGAAACCGATGAAGCCAAATGAATTACAGGTATTTCTCTTTTCTCGCTCTAAACACCCAAACAAATATTCACGTTTTAATACAGATAATTCTCAATGGATCTTTATTTTTTTGTGACTATGAAAGCCTCTGACCTTGAAATCGGCTATGATTGTAAAGCAAAAAGGTTGAAAAAGAATCAAAATTGCTATTAAGGAGGATACGTTTATAATTTCAAGAATAATGACTGATGCGGGATTAAGTGAACGTTTTTAAGACGCCAAGGTAATCAAACAAATGTGAATGTTCTATAAAAGCAAGCTGCTGTCACTGTTTTTTTTAAAGTTCAGAGGTGTCCACGGGTCATGATGGACGATGAAAGCCTGATCAGACCGGTTTTGATGATCCTGTGGGTGTTGAGCAGCAAATAAAACTAATTATATGAGAGTTTTGTACCTTTTGCGTTGAAGAAATGCGCTCACTTACTTGATTTGTTGATAATTGTGTTTTTTATGTATAGAAAATAAGAGTTCCTACTGAAGGGCCCCCGAGATATGAAATGTTTGTCCAATGAATTTAAATAAAACATTTGGCGAAGCCCCTGGTTCGAGTCGAAGACCCGCGTCTGACTTGAGCATGAATTATAAAAACGATGCCTTTGAAAGCGACCTTGTACTTTCACTTTACTTTTTTTTTCCCACTCTCTATAAAGACCATGAAATGAAAGAAATATGTGTTGTTGTTGGGGCAAAGGAGTGCATGATGTCTCCAGAGTCATTTTCATTCACAGATAAACACACGGCAGCATCGGTAAACAAGATTCACGGGGAAAGAGTGAGACACATTTGATAGTCATAAAGGATTTTTTCCCCTCAACGAGCAGAGATCAAATAAAGTCTGTGTCTGAGGTGCCGCGTAGCCTCAAGCAGTGAAGCATAAATTTAGAACAAATCTTGTTTCTCTTACAAGGGTATTATTTTAATTTCTATGCTTGGGTTAAAGAAGGGAAACGTGTGTGTGTGGAGGGGTGAATTGTAAAAGAAAAACTTTCATCTAACCTTCGTATTCATCTGAAAACACTCGATCCTAGTTCAAGTTGTCACCTCACATACCACCTGACCCCACAGCTCCCTTCTGAAATCAGTTTTGTTTCAAAATGAAAAAGCAATTTTCCTTGGGTTTATAATCCTTAGTAATAGTCAACCATCATTTTTAATCTTTAGATGCATTTTAAATCCAAGCTGTAATGTCTTAACTCTCTGCCAAGGTCAAATATCTTAGCAAATAAGGCTTAAGCTTTGTTTTATATGAAAGAATTACATGATTAATACCAAAGAATTAATCACGTACTCTTCAGATCTCCCAGATTGGGTTTGTGCTAAAGGATTACGCTGTCCTACTTTTTCACATGGCAGAAATTGACATGGAGGTTTGTTTAGCAAAGTACTGCTAAATACATTCTTTTTAACTCTTTGGTTGCATAGAGAGGCTTGATTGCAACTTTTGGCTTTCATTGATACTGCAGTTTAAAACGTAATCTTCTTCAGTGAATTAAAAATCAGTTTTCAAGGCTGGAATCACGGCAAAGAGGAAAGGTCCTACGTTTGTTTTTCTGAGACACAAGTCCACTAAATGAAAACGATGCACTCTTGACTCTTTGGAGGAGAGTTTTGATGAACTTTAAAGTGATAATGTGTAGTATTTACCATTAATCTCTGGAAATATCCATTGAAATGTTGTTGAAAATTAATAAAAAGATGTCCAGTCACTGAAAAATATTGGCAGTTTTGTAATATATAACCATAAAAATTGGGTCTAAAATACATAGGGCTCGGGTCTAAGTCTCTGGGGGACGCCATGTTTCCTTCTACGTAGAGATGGGCGATATGTCCTAAAATCAATATCACAGTATATTGAGGAGTTCACCTCGATAACAATTAATAGACAATAATTACACAAATAACTGTCTCTTTAAAGACCAAGTTCACTGAAAAACTGTTTTTTACTTGGTATTTTTGAAATATGATTGGTCACTCTGAGTTTAACATGCAGACTAAACAGTAAAATTGTCTCCTGCCCCTATTTTTATTTTATTTATTGACTTATGTTTTATGAGGATAAAACCGCTTGAGATGAGCCATCTCGTTTTCGTATTTCGTTAGCCGCCTATAGAAAATAGACGGACACACTCGGATTGAAAAACCCATTCAATTGCATGTCATATTGAAATTTGGCATTTATGGAATCAGCCATCTTAGCTCGCGATGGGGAAGGCTGTTGGGTTAGGGTTAGCTCCAGGAGAGAGAAGAGCAGGTCTTGGCTAGTAGAAGCTAACTGTTAGCATTAGCAACTCCACAACATGGCAGAACTCCTTCAGGCTTGTGTTATTTGTAGAGATAAAACTTAAATGTTGCAGAGCGAATGGAGGCAGTGGAAGAGTTCTGTTGCGGTTAGCCAATTAGAGGCTAGATGTCAGAATATCAGGAAATAAGACTCAAAAACCTGCCGTGTTCTGCTCACCTCTCCTCTGACTCACTTCTAGTTCCTCAAACAGGAGCACCAGTGCTTTTTCCCACAGAGAACGACTCACAAGGCATTCATTTATACTAGAACCCACAAAAAATGTGAACTTAGTCTTTAAAGTGACGATGTGTATTTTCCCTGGCAATAGGGGGCAGTACATACCTAAATCATTGCAAGCAAGCAGTATTTTTGTGTTTGAGTAAGACTTTACCAACGGATGGTCATTAGGGTCAAAAATCCCTGGGATCGCAATTTTCGAACGAGTACTACGTCAGATCGTTCAACCTCCAGCAAAATGACATCAGACTCCCTTTTTGTCACTGGCACTGAATGAAGAGGTAAATGTTTAAAACGTTTATGAATGGAGAATGTTTTGTAACCGCTTGTTACAAATCTGTAAATGTGTTTTGTCCTCATGGGCTCCCGTAGGAGGAAACATTATGTCTAATATGGTGTTCCCCAGATACTGACACCCACGTATTTTAGACCCAATTTTTATGGATATATGTTACAAAGCCGCCAATATTTTTCATAAACTGGCCATCATTTAATTCATTTTCAACAACATTTTAATTGATAATTCCAGAGATGAATGGTCAAAACCAAACATCGTCACTTTAACAATTTTCTATCGTGTGAATCCGTCACCGTTTGAAACTCCAACCCAAAATCATAAGCTGGCACCTCATGTTTGGTTATTTACGACCACCCAGGTGGGCATCTCTTATTAATGCATGGTGCTATAAACTGGACAGCAGTTTCACTCCTCAACCCCGTCCTATAAGTCCAAACAAACCATGATTTATAATTCTGATGATTTATGATCTCTACGAGTGCTGAAGTACCGCCATCTCCTCAGCTATTTGTTTATACATGCGCCCACTACAGATAAAGTAAAACTAGATGTAGATGCATTGGATGATTTCATTCAAAACCTGCTCATGTGTTTATTATGCACAATAAATCTAAAACCACTTGGAGTGTCAGAGCAATCTGTTGCCTCTGCTGCGATTTTATTGCTGGGCAAAAATGATAAGTTGCTTTGTAAATTGCAGGGATGGCGACGCATGCATATTAATGGGAAGTTTCCCATAGCCGTGGATTTTCGTTGAGTCAAAATGAATAATTGCGGAATGTTTCGTGACAAAAGTTCTATCTCAGCCAGGCTGGTGACATTTTATTTAAGGGACAAAAAGACTAATATTTGACCTGTTGCACACCAACAAACTTTTTTTTTTACTTGTAGACACTTTAAAAACACTCTGATGGTGCCACCGTTTATTTCACTTTGCATTTCTGTGCAACGCCTGACATGAATTGCATGTTGTCGGCATGAGAGCATGCGATTATCACAAGAACGGTTATTTTTGACCCTTCTGAGTCAGTTGCGTTTATCATCCCTCTACCCTCTTGTTTTAGATTACCTCGAATATCACCTGACTGTGACTCTAATGAATGTTGATGTCTCTATATATGACAGATATTGCACAATAAAAATGTTTCAGTAAAACTCACTATGTGGGGTAATTGGTGCTGTTTAAAAATGCATCGGGTTCGGCCTGGCGGTGCAGACGCGTACGCGTGCACGTGCGCACAGTTGCACGCCAGGCACATTCTGATCTGACCCGTCAAAACTCATTAAGGCTTAAAACATATTTCCAACTGACACCCGAAGTCTCCATTAGAGAACCGCCAATTACCGCTGAAAGATATCCCCCCACCTGCCTGCTGCATTTGCATATGATTGGAGCGATCAGTTAAAATGAGAGCATTTTGGCGCTGCTCAAAAATTCACAGTACGCTGCTAGATCAAGGGAAAGGGGAGAGCGTGTGTGTGAGTGTGTGTGAGGGGGGCATGGTAATGTGAAGTCAGCGCTTTAACTACAGGTTTTAAAAGTTGCTTGGACTGCGAGGGTGAGAAGGGGGTTACGTGTGGTGATACAGTCGACGTGAGCCGGACAGCGGTGCCTGGTTTTTGCTCAGCTCTCAGCAATAGGCTGTTTTGCCAGCATAAAGTGGATCTAAACATCTCTCATTTAAATACATTTGAATACAAGGACAGGAAATAATAGGCACTGAACGTGTAGCTCTATTGTCGTGGGAGTTAAGAGCGCTAGCGGTGCAGTTTTGCGCAATTATGAATGTTTTAATGGCAAAGTTTTGCTCAGATGTTTTTCTTGGTTCAGTTTTGGAATATATAAGGGTGTGTGTGTGTGTGTGTGTGACAGTGAATAAGAGAGAGGGAAAGAGAGATTCAGGGTCTTTGCATCATGTTTTCAAGAAAAGCAGCACTTACACCCATTACAATCAAGATCATTCATATCCTTTCCGAGTGTGTCTCACTCTCTGCTTTTGGTTCTTTTGTCTCTGTCTGTCAGTCTGATTGTCTGACCATTACCGCCGTGATAAAGTTGCCTGGAGATGAGAAGTCTTCAATCAGTGCACAAGTAGGCCAATAGATGTGAATCCAAACATATGTCAATCAGAGACGTAATCAGGAAGCTTGTGGACGAGGTGGGAATTGAATCACTGGACCCTGCACAAGCACACACTCGTGTGTATGCATTTAGGGTCGTCTAGGGTCACTTAAGTTTAGTTTGATGGGTTTAAAACGGCTTTACAAGTGAAGTTGAGTTTGGCTGTTTGATGCTCACAATGTTTGGGAACATGCCATGTGTCGTCCTAGCCAGCACACATAGGTGGACCCCATGTGGAATATATATGGGCAAGCCATATGGGTCCCAGCAGGGTTTGTCTGCAGTTTCCATGGTGGCCCCACAGGGGTTTGCCGTGTTGAAAACCCATGTAGGGCTCATTAAAATCTATGTGTGCAAAAATCTTTCCCTTATGGGGCCACCATGGAAACCGTGGACAAACCCTGTTGGGACCCATACAGCTTGCCCATATATGTTCCATATGGGGCCCTCCTATGTGTTCTGGCTGGGGATGATTTCATGGCAAAAAAAAGAAACTGTTTCTGTTCGTGCTTTTGCGATGTTTAATCTCCAGACCTCGCTAAAACGTGAGAGAATTAAAGCATAACTGTGTTAGGTAGATAATGTGGAATGGGTTATTACCCTTCTGCTGGAGAAGGAAAAACGATGATGACATTGATTGTAAGGTGTGACACATTTCTTTATATGCAACACAGTAATGACTGAGAGCCAGCCAATCATTACCATCATAATCATCACTGGTATAATCACTACTGTTTTCATGAGAGATTACCTTGCTTCCATTGGCTGTTCAGAGTGTGATGTGAACACGGAGCGACGCACAAATGCGTGCACAGACATAAAAACACACGGAGATATACCCAGTGGCTCTAAATGAGGCGCCTCATTGTTTCCCATGTGATTAAAACTGAGTGCCGCTGAGTCTCTTATGTTGTCGTCAGCCTGCTTTTGTGATGCATGCCGTCCTGCGTTGGCCCGGCTCTAAATGAATGTCAGCTTGCCTTAGTCCTAGCATGGGCCCCAATGCGGCCGATCGATACTTCATTAGGCCTGGATTGTCTTGTGTCCATGCAACCTTGAAGCTGTTCCTTAATTACCCCGGCATTAAGGCTCTGGACAGCGCTACAGACCACGCTACACTGAGGATGGCCAGACCCAACAAAGCAGTGACCCCCTCCCGTCTACACACACCCCCCTCCCACATCTCCTCCTTACATCAGATGCAAAGACATACATGCACATTTAGGAAGCGTATACTTGTGCATACATCCGAGTTTGTGTGAATTTGTGCACGCATGCATGGTCCTTTTTCTCTTTATATCCCTTAGACACACATATACACACATTCACTCTCTCACACACACACACACACAATACCTTAAGGCTACAGGGTTTTATGGGGAGAGGTAGGGGCACAGGAGCAAAAGAGGATGAATTGGGGTCAAAGAGGCACTCTCAAGCCTGTTTCACACCGATCGCAGAGGGATGTGGTCCAGTTTCCGTACGGCTTCCGCAGAGACCAAAAATCATTGAGTGCAGCACGGATCCAGATGCAGAACTCCAGAAAAGTTTTTCAGGATGCTGCATGCAGATTTTCATGAAATTACATGAGCCAGACAGGAAGTGAGACGTGTTTCAGCAAGGTGCATTGGGTAATTTCAAAATAAAATGTTTTTACTGGCCTTTTTTTGTTTTTATTAATGACAGGAATGTCAGTTCACAGTGTATCGTAGATCAAGAAGGTGGGTGTGGCTTTTGTGTACCAGCTCCTCTCTATTTTTATCTACGAGTTATCACGTGAACTCGCGAGCAAATTTCCGAAGACGTCTCGCATACAGTCTGCAGTCGGTGTGAATGGTAGTCCATCTGGAAGCCGTATGGAGTCCAGACCGCATCTGTACCGCATTTGGGACAAACAAGCCTTTACACAATCTTTGCAGATGTAAAATGTAACTTTTCAAGATTCCTGATATCTACAAATGCGTTTTGGGTCTCCGGTGTGATATATTTTGTAATTTTGCTACCCAATTCAAAACATTAAAAAAAACCATGTCAACCACCATTTAATCTAAATGTTTATGGTGCAGCTAAAGCTGCTAACCTCTTCTTCAACATCTGAAGCAGACACCATCCAAGATAAAACGTTTAAATGTCACCAGGCTTGACATTTTGACCATGCATGTGTGTATGCATGCATTTCTATAAGGCGTGTGTCCGTGCGCTCATATGTGTTTTACCCTCAAATGCCAGTCTAATCCTTCCCATTCACAAGGAAGAGAGATTTCTTGGAGGAAGAGGAGGAGGAACGGGGATAGGGGGAGGAAGAGGAAGTGGGAGGAGCTATGAAATAATGTGAAGACGGGCAGGAGAAAACAAAACATAAATAGATCCGATTTCTTTGTTCCTGTGCGCTGAGTCAGAAATCTTTTACCAAGTTAGAAAAGCTTGTGCTGTTAATGTAAGCAGCCGGAAAACCAAAGTAATATCGGGGAGAGTCGGGCAGAAGGGCGAGGGTGCACGAGAGAGGGAGGATGAAGAAAGATGAGGATGCGTTCAAATAGATCGTTACAATGAAAAGGGAAAAGGAAAGGGTGAGACAGGCAGACAACGAAGGAGATAGAAGAGGAGGAAGTCGAGGAGTGAGTGGGGTGAGGGGGGTGAGCTGTGGAAGAGAAGGCAGATGGGAGGGAGGGGGAGGGAGGAGGTGGGGTGCAGTCAAATGGCACTCATGACAAATGACATCCCCTGTCTCCCAGTCCTCTCTCCTCAGCACCATGATTTGTCATCTCCACTTCTGACATTTTTCATCGCACTATCAAATCACCCTGACAGAATGATATTTTCTAATTCTCCCAGCCTTGGAGCACGCCAAAAAATAATGGCCTCCACATGCTACGCGCACTCTTTCTCTGTTTCTCTACCTCTCTCTTTATTTCCCATCTTCTGTCTCGCATAAACATCCGGTGATTCCTTAATAATGAAAACGCGGCATTGCAAATACGTCGCAGGCGGGACGAGACTGGAAGCAATCTGCTTCGCAGTCATTTGAGTTGTCTCATTTAAGAGGCGGCACGTGTTACTGTCGTTTTCAGAAAGGTGCACGAGGAGCTTCTTTGAATTTGTTGGTTCGAGGTGGAGCAAAACAGAAATACAGACAGGAGATAGCGTTTTAATCAAATAAGTGGAATAAAGGAAGGGAAACTGTTTACAAAAACCTTTTGTTATAACTGCTACAATAAAGTTAAATTAATCCATTTTTAAATAATATTTTTCTGTGGCTTCTATAATCAGAATAATCTTTTATCCTTTCAAGTGCTAACAGAACTCAGATGAGTCCCCACCTGCTGAGCCTTTGACTTTGCAGCGTATCACACAGCATTGTTTTATTGAATATTAATAAGGACAATGCCAGATCTTCCATGACCCACCACTTCTATAATCCGGGCCAAGGCACTGAAAATGAGTTTATGGCTAATTCCATCTCAGCGGGAGATCACTATCACTCCTGCCCAAAGGCATACTGAGAAATGAAGGTCTCTTTAAGTCTTTGTGGGACTGCTGGATTTGGATCTTCCTGATAAGCAAGTAATGTTTACCACTGAGCAGCATGCAGATATGGCAACATACTGAGTGCTATTTGTAATGAAAAGTGGGTAAAATGCTGAAAAAAAAATTGTCATTTAAAGTAGTTCAATGTGTTTGAAACATACAAAATACATTTGTTTTTGCTTCTGTAGTCTATATATATATAGGCCTCGATTAAAAAAGATTAATCTAATTAATTAGAGGCTTTGTGATTAATTAATCTTGATTAATGGAATTTAATCATTCAAGACAATTTGCACCCAAGAAATGATTTTTAAATCAAAAATAATGTTAGTGAGGCACAGATGATATACCCACACTTTAATGAGTATATTTCCTAACCCTAACCACAAGGTCAATTTGATCTCTTTGGGCTTATTATAAAGGTAACCATTGTGGGATTTGTTGGGATGTGTAAATATTAGTTTATGTGTTATTGATGAAGTGTAAATAAACATGAAACATTGTAAATGTTGTGTACTGAACTGAACACTAGGTGGCAGCAGAGCATTGCTAATATATATAGAGGTGTGGTGTAGAGTTCAGGGGAAGTTCTGCTGAGGATTAGAAGATGAATGCTGTGTGTATGCTTGTCCCTCCTGCTGTAATAAAGTTCATATGGATGAAGTTACTGCCTGCCTGCTTTTTACCAACTACAAAACATAACATTTTTTTCATGAAGATCGATTAGCCATTATTCATTTAATTGTAGTTTTAGTTGAGTTTGGATCACATAAAAAAGTTTATAAGGTATTGAAGCCTCTAAAGGCTCTGTTGTTTTATTAGATGTGCAGCTTGATGATATGTACTGATATATAGGGCATAAATTGTGTTCCTAAACTTTTCCGGCCCCCAATTGGGACCAAGTGTTGTATTGATATATATATATATATAATTTTATAAGTTATATGTATGTGAGGTTAAGTCTGTTCCTCCTCTAATTTGTGTTTTTCTCATTCCCAGCGTCTCCCTTTGTCTCTGTTCCACTGTTACATCTGGGGTAATTGCACACCCTCCAACATAGGATCAGTGTCTTGCTCTAAGCAGCAGCACCCTGGTGTTGTTGTTTAATGTAATAAATGTCATGTATGCATGGCTTCACATGCGTTTCGTTAGCAGTTTAACGCTAACCATTAAGCATCACCAGTGCCTCCCAGCTATGAGCAAACATCTGCTAATGACACTGAAATCATCATGGAGACACTAATAAACATTGTTACTGAGGCCTCATTCCTAGATGCTCTTAAACATGCTTTATTTCAGCTTATAAACTATGAAACATAATTATAAATCAGGCGTTAATTTTTATACATTTAGCTGTATTTTTTTGTTCATGAAAGTTTAGACATTTTTGTTCAAAGCAATTCATTTACAGAACATTAAAATATGGTGCACACTAAATGTATTTCTTCACATTTGATAATCATTATTTTAGAACCATGTTCCAAACTGCCCAAAGTGTTGGTGAAAGTTTCTCAAGGAGTGGTTATCCTAAGGATGGAATTGTATAATTTTTTGTTTTTGTTTTACCAACATTGTAAGGAAATTTACCACCGTTAATTAAATAATTACCATATTTGGAAAGTGTGTTAAAAATCTATCTAATGACCCCTAAAAACTGAAATCATTGATCTTGGGTTTTTCTAAATAAATTACTATTGCTATCAATATATACTGACTATTAAAATGTTTTTGGCTCTCTTTTGTGTCTGGCGCTCTTATTCTGAAGGGGTACATGGACTTATACTAAATAGCATCATGTTTAAGCACTGCTAGCTACCTGTTAAAATAGCAAAAAAAAGACACTGAAAGGCAAGCTACAACTGAGATAAATACTTCAAGCATCAAAATAGCCTAAAATGCTGAATTTGCGTGAACTGTAAACAGACAAGTAAAAGATGGCCTTTTAGATCTTCACTTTCCTCATTTCAATACTTTCTCTCCACATGTTGGTGGGATTATATTAAATCAACTTTCCCTCAACACTTTCATACAATTTAAAACACACACACACTTGAAAATTTTGCTTCACTGCTGTGTCGCTGCCATCTCCTAGCATCTGCAAAAGTGCTTTTGTTAAACGATCAAAAGCAGTATGGCCAACCCCTCACTGAGGATAGCAGCAGTCGGCTGTCCTGAAGTTGCTAATTGACATTACAGTTCTCAATTTCAATCCGAGTCCAACCTGATTATTCCCAACGGGTCGGGTAGGTTTGTGCCCACTAATTATGTTAATTGGGTGGACCAAATCGGGCTCAGACAGCAGAGTGAGAGAGGGACCTTCAGTGCAGCCGTGTAGATGGCCACACAATAGAGGACAGTGAGGACACACTGTGGATGCATTAATTATTCTTTCATTTTGTGTTGTAAAGAGGAGCTAAAAAAATAAAAACTCTGGTTCAGTCGGACCAAGTGTTGTACAATGGACCAAGTGTTGTATGATGGACCAAGTGTTGTATGTTGGACCAAGTGTTGTATGATGGACCAAGTGTTGTATGTTGGACCAAGTGTTGTAGGTTGGACCAAGTGTTGTATGATGGACCAAGTGTTGTATGATGGACCAAGTGTTGTATGTTGGACCAAGTGTTGTATGATGGACCAAGTGTTGTATGTTGGACCAAGTGTTGTATGATGGACCAAGTGTTGTATGATGGACCAAGTGTTGTATGTTGGACCAAGTGTTGTATGATGGACCAAGTTTTGTATGATGGACCAAGTGTTGTATGTTGGACCAAGTGTTGTATGTTGGACCAAGTGTTGTATGATGGACCAAGTGTTGTATGTTGGACCAAGTGTTGTATGTTAGACCAAGTGTTGTATGATGGACCAAGTGTTGTATGATGGACCAAGTGTTGTATGATGGACCAAGTGTTGTATGTTGGACCAGACGATATTTGCAATTTTTAAGCCTGAATTCAACAAAAAAACTCAGGTCGCATCCAGTGTTTTCACGAGATCTCATTCCGTCAGAATGATGCTGATAAAAACTGCTGCCACCTAGCAGCAGGAGTTTTAATTGCACAATGTAAAAGAAAAACATTAAATGTTTCCATGTAGATTCTCAATAAAAAAAATCGATACACAAATTTTAAATATTGATTCAGAATCATAACACAAGATATTGCTTTATTTCAGTGTACCGATATTTTCTTCCATCTTTTTCTGGCTTTTAAACATTGAAATTACTAACTATGGGTTATTCTGATGATTTAATTACAAAAAGCAGTAAAATGTGCACCAGTAATGGTTAAAACTGGTTACCACTTCATATCAAATACATTCTGATTTTCTGTCTATATTTTTGAACACTTTGAAAGTTCAGTTTTGTCATTTGCTTTTGAGCCGGCCTTGAAATCTTTGCCCGAGAGCACTTTGTTGCAAGGGGTTACAGGCTCTGCTTCACAAGTTTAAACGTTTAAAGTTAACTCGGTTTCTTTTCTTGTTAGTCTCTGCAGCTAAAATACAAAGTATTATGCCAGCAACACGTTAAAACTGAGAGAATATTAAAGCAATTTCAGCTCTGCCTGCTTTGAGCTTGGACGACAGTCAAAAGTAATACTAGAGCAGAGAAGATCAGTTTTCTATCATCTGAGAATTCTCTAAAGATGAAATGGGTCTCATAAATGAGTCTCAATGATAACTGATGTATGGTAAATGATAGAGAGGAGATAATATAGGAAATTGGGCGAATAGCGTCTGGAGACCAAATCAGCTCATTTCCAAGTGAAGATCTGCTGCAGTTTCTTCGTTTTATTTTACTTTTTCAAGGTACAGTCTGTGCTTGGCTGTGGATTTCACACTAACTTCCACATCATTTCCACACATATAGCCTATATGGTCAAGCATGTGCCTTCACACACACTCACCAACGCAGACCTTCTTTCTTCTTACTGAGGAAATGGAAGAAAGGGAGCGGTTAAAGTTAAGTGGCCCAGTGGAAATCGACCTACACATCATAGGCTGAGCGTCTGCTTTTTGATGTGGTAAAGAGCACATCAACTGGGCACATGGCTGTTGATGTGCTCTTGAGCCACACACAGGGGCTGCCTAATGTTCTGTCTCTTCAGGTTGCTCTTGATAAGACCATCTCACTGAATCGGAGTGTAAAATGTTTGGGCGCAGTACAAGAGGGGAGTGGGAGATTAGCGGAAGAGAGGGAACTGTAGTCGAGTGGATGGATGGCATGAAGGTAAAGGAGGAAAGACGAGAACATAGGAGCGAGGAGGAGAGATTGATTTGGCCAGCCAGGAGATGACTGCTGATGAAGGCCTCTCATAGACAGATGGATACGGCGTTGGTTCCCTGCTCCTACACACCCTCAACCTAATCCGCCTCAAATTTTTCTCTGATTGCTTCTAAATTGCCTTCTTCCAAAGTTTCCTGCTGATTTCTCTCTGTGAACTCTTTCCCTCCCTGCCTGCCGCTCTGAAGAGGGAATGATGTCTAGCCTGGTGAGCTGCTTCCTTGGGTCTTACCAAAGAATGTGCTAAGAGAGCAATAGGGGAGGGTGTGAGGGGTGATGGCTCCTGAGCCCTTGTTCGAGTGTGTGTGTGTGTCTGTCCTCATGAAACCAGTCCCAGGCCTTGTCATTAAAATGCATTATCATCCCACTGTGTCAAGAGAAGAGACAAATAGTCTTTCTCTCTACCTGCTATCTCTGTCTCATTCTTATTCTCTCTTTCATACACTCCCTGACTCTATCTCTTCAGGGGTGTGTGGATGTGGTGGTGCTGAAGGAGACTCTTCTGGCTTATGTTTTTTCTTCTTTTGTCTCTGAGTTTTATTTTCTTGCTTTTCCTTATTTCTCCTTTATTATTTGTACATTTTCATTAACAATGGTAATGAAAAAACAGAGAAACGAGCCAGAAAACCACCTTAATTTAAAAAATGTATCCACGTATTGCCCAATTTTCTTAAACATTCAATCGTGTTTTTCTGGCTTGAATAGTCATGTTTTAAAAGGATACTATGCAGTTTTGGCTTGCTTTTAGCACCGCCTAGTGTCTGTTTAGTACAACCAAAAGTGAAACTTATCTCCTCGCTGTGCGTTGGTCTTTTTAACACCTTAATCTAACTGCTGAAATGTCTCCTCAGCCTTCATTAGTGTCTACAGGAGCGGTTCATCACTAAATCAAACAAATCAGCTGTGTTCAGATCTAAAACATGCAGGAAACATGCTGGAAGCAGACTGCAGCACCAGGCATGTCAGCTCCACTTTACTAAGTCCTACAGAGACTGGACCGCCACTCTGAAGTTGCAAGTGTGGTATTCTGGCCACAGAGGGCGGTGGGGGTCTGAGTGACATTTCATTAGCCCTGTAAAGGGTCATTTTAGCACATATGGCTCAAGAAAATTATTTAAAAACATGAAAAAGTTGCATAGAATGACTTTAAGCCTTGCATTCATGTCCTTGGTTGGGTAATGTAAAGTTAAAGCAGCAATCCAGAACTTCCTCCTTTCAGGAATTATGTATGATTTATTTAGAAATTCGTAAAAATGATAGCCTTACCTTGTACTGTAATATATTTGAGGCGATACATCAGTTTTGTCTTGCTAAGCCCATCCCCCATCCCGTAGAGCTCCATGCAATTTGAATCGAGCTCCGCTCAGCATTAGCCAATAGCGTTAGACGTCCGCTTACGTACAGATTTCTCTCACATAACGTGAGCATGTTTGCAGAACTACGTAGCCTGATGCAGAGTTGGAGACATTTCTTACAGACAGGTGCAATACATTTTTTCTGCCTCTAGATGGCGCCCTGTGAAAAAGAAAATCCGCATTTCTTCTTTAAGTAACAGTTTTCCAAAAGGAAAAGAAATATTAACTTTCTTTGTCCAACACAACTGTGAATTTCTTGAAGGATTTCTGTTTGTTTTTTTTATAAAGTTTGCTCCTATTCCATAGGCAACGCCAGCAAGTACTGTCTTCTAGTTGTGAATTCTAACTTTTAAACACTAATGTGGGACACAAACAAGCAGCACATAGTGATGGACCTTGTGTGCATGATTATTAGAACACCAGAATAGAAAACATCAAATTTTTTTATTCATTTATACCTGATAGAAGGTTGAGCCATTATTTTTGATGTTTATTTTTTATTCTACTGTCATTACATGCTGCACAGAGTTGGCTAAAGTTTGATGCAGAATTATTCAAAACAGGGACACTGTTAATAGAGTTAGCAGCACAAAAACAGATCTATAGCCTAATACGCTGACTTGTTTGCCATCATGTGACCCACTTATTAATGAAACAAAGAAAAAGAAAGACTGGACAGACAAAACCAGAATGGCGTAGACACAGTTTTAGAGATGCAGGACATAAAGGAACAAACAATGACAGAAGAAGCCTTAGAGAGGAGGTACGCTGAGGAGGAATAGAAAATTGAGAGAGTGAGATAGCAGGAAAGCAGCAGAGAAGATTGCATTTTAGAATTACTGGCCAACACCTGACAATTTATGCCCTCATGCAGCGCTTGGCAGCAGCTGGAGCCTGCAAAGCCCGCGGTGAGTGTGCCTGTGTGTGTTTGTGTGTAAGTCTGGGAGAAAAGAGGTGCAGGCGAGTAAAGGTAAACCACAATACTCCGTAGCTGTGAAGTGACATTATCAGGGGGCATTACCGGGAACGTGGGTTACTGCCCACATACATCAATATATGGGTTCATTCAGTGATGGTATTTTTGTTTTGAGGCTACAATATCGTCCAAGAGGAAGGCAACTAAAACATTATATTATATTGGTTTTTATCAGATGACTTTTTATTTTAAATGTTTTGGGGATTTTTTTCATCACTAAGCAGCTAAAATGTTGTGTCATGTTTGCAAAAATAGGTTTAATAAAAAATAAGAAGAAAAATATTCCAACAATTTGAAATGGAAATTCAAATGATTTTAATATGTGGCTCCTTTATTTTGTCAGTAAAAATGCCAAAACTGTAAATTTGTTCAAATTTAATTCCAAACAAACAAAATTTTTTATTTTATTTTTTATTCAAAAAACACACAAAAACACATTTCTGCCAAGCATGAATAGTTTAATGTCAACTGTAAATTCAAACATAACTTGGAGAAGATGAAGTCAAAGTGTCAGTATAAAGTTTAAGCCCCGCCCCTACATGTAAACAAATGGGATTTCCGTCTCAGCTGACTGAGGCATGTCAGTGACTCTCCTTTCAAAATGGCCGAAGAGGGACATTTCTCAATATGCATACTGGTGTGAAGTTGTGTACTCACATTCTTGTTAAGCATCATCAATGATGACCCAAGTACTGTTGCAATCCTAAGTACATATCATCATGAAATTCCCAGATGTGTTCTTGCTCCGCCCATTGTATCGAGGATGCATCAATGCATGGACTTGGGACAGCAAAGTATCCCATAATGCGTTGCATTGCAAACCGTTTTACTCTGAACATCAGAGGAAAAAGCTCATAACTGTAGTATTTTATAGAAAAAAATAGAAAAAATATGAAAATATATATAAAAAGAGAAATATAAAGTTGTCTGTTAATGTATTTAATTGTGTGTAACCTGTAAAATTTGCTGTGCATTTTTTTCAGACTCTTCACAATCCCTCAAAATGCTAACTAGCTAACCCACTACCAAAATAAAAGCAGTGTTGCCTTAAATAGTTCTGTTTTGATGAAAAACTGCAGGAAATGTTTGTATTTTAACAATTTTGATCAAAACTGGACCAAATATTATACAAATTATATGTATTCATTGTTATTTTGTTATTTCAACTAGACTTTTATTTTTGTCGTTTTTTAACTGTAGCAAGCCATGATGCAACGGCGTACAGTTCTGTTCCAAATGCCGTGAAGAACATACTTAATCAAATACAAGTCAAATAAACACAAACGTACCAGCATCCTTGGGTATTGAGAAATGGCCGTAGTCTTTGTTCACAATCTGTGAGCCTGTGGGGTTGCCAAACCTGTGCCGGCATTTGTAATTCGACACCAGACGACAAAGCACAGCAGCGTTTTGTAAAGATCCTAAACCCTGAAGGTATTTCTTGTACCTCTAAGAAGCCGAGGCATCTTTTTGTTTTTCTATAATAGCGTAAGCTAGAAAAAGAAGGCTAGAGGCTAATGTTAAGCTAATGTTGAGCTAACAATGCTAATGGTGAATTAGAAACAAATAGTCAGCTCTAAACAAATCTCAAGCTATTTTTTCAATAACCAACAACTGGATATTACAGTGAAATGTATTTATCTACTAATCAACTTACTGTGTATGACTCATCTTCGCTCATCTACAAGTCACTTGTTTGTTTGGAAAATGGGCTGCAGTACCCAAATTTGACCACAGGATGTCATTCTTACATAATTCACCTTTTAAAATACCATGGTTGCAGACTGAACTATCAGCACAGCATCCCTGGTGTGCTGACCCTCGTTCCAGGCGATGCCTCTAAACCAGACATCATGTCTTCACTTTCTAACAACTGAAGAAGGTCAAGAGCCATTGTCTTTTTTTTTATACATCAATGAGTTTGAGGGCAACTCTTTGTTTAAAATTTACCCCAACATGTGGAAATTGCCTTACACGTAACATCTTGTCATGCACATTTCTGCACCATCAACACATGCAAGCGTCCTCATAAACCCAGGCCTCATCAGCGCCTGCAGTCTGCCACCAGTCAGCTGTGAGGAGAGAGCACGGTGGCCGCAGTGGGCAGTGGAGGTGGCGGTGAGGAAAAAAAAAATTAACCCATCTACAGGGAGCTCCAGTCCAAGAATATGAACAGAAAAATGAAGGTGACATTTGAAAGGGGGGAGCGGGGCAGTTGAGGAGGAGGAGGGGGAGTTACACTGGTGAGGCTGGGAGGGGGGATTTAATAGGTCCCTGAGACGCGAAGGGTGTGAGATGAGATGATGAAACCAGAGGATAGAGAGAAAGGAGGGCGGGAAGAGAGAGGGAGATTGTGTGTCAAAATGTGGATGTTTGGAGATTGGGCTTCCAACCCTGCCAAATGATTAAAATGTTCCCTCTGACATTCATATTCCTCTATCTAGATTCCCGCCTACGTATGTTGAGCTGCGTCGAATATGAATTGAGAGATGGCCGTATAGAATTGGATGTGAGAAATGTTTATGGCTGGAGATGCAATTTGGGCACGTTGCTGTTGGTGACAGCGTTTGGTTGATGAAAGCAAAGATGGTGTTTTATTTCACTGTAATACTTTTATTATTAGATACCGCAGAATCATCTGCAGTGCTAAATAGGAATATTCAATTCTGCCAGTATTGTACTTTAAAACAATAAAGCACCTGATTTGTTTCTATTTTTTTAAGAATAGGAATAATTTATTGTGTAAAAACATTTTTAAAAAATGAGTTTTGTAATTTTATAAAATGATCGGCCACAAACAAAAACATTAAAGGCACAACAAAAGAAATCAGGGGGACCTCAGACATCAGAATCTCCCTGAGTGTGAATCGCCATCCCTTCTCTTCCAGTGGTCTCGAGATGAGGGTTGTCATGGTTACGGGGGCAGAAAAAAATCACCCCATACCCCCCCTTCACACACACATATGACATACACACAGATACACACACCTTTTTTTTTGTTGTTTTTTTTCGGTTGTCCGGGCATTGCTGATGTCACAGCTGAAACTATTTAACGTACAGAGATGCATATCTGGGTAAGCCGTCCGGAGACGCGGGGGAAACAATCGGAACGAGAACCTGACGGAAAGACGCAGCGTCCGAACGTCCTTGAGATTTAAAAGAGAAAGTAAAAACCAAAAACAGGACGGCAAAATCAGAATTGGATCTAAAAGATTTGCTTTCGAGGATGCTCCTTTTTTTTTAATTCTTCTTTTCTATTAGACCAATGTCTTTAGATAAAAAAATAAGGGTAAAGGGTGGGCGCAGACACGGATTGTGGAACAAAACAAAGATGAATTTTTTTAAGAGTTGCTTTTGTTTTTGACTATGATGGCATTATAAAAGGACTTCACTAAGCACTTAGGGGATTACAGTGCACTTGCCTCTGATAAATGTCTTAATTTCGATGCGATTTTTAAGCCATCAACATAATTATTATTTTTCATTTTTCTTCCTCCCCTTCCAACTTGTTTTTAATGAAGACTCTTTTCAATAAACAAATGGATATGCATTAAGGGGGATGATGGGGCTTTCAAGTATAAACCTCTCATGTTTATTAAGTGCTTCCATTACACCACATGTCTTCAGCACAGCCCCAGTCGCATTATTGTTGTGTTTTTTTCTTGACAAACAGATTAGTAGGGAGGAACTTTGCACAGCTGAGGCCTAAACTGGAGCTTTAAGATGATGATAATGGTTTTAGATACAAAAATAAATCACAAATTGCTTATTTTTTTGAATAAAATATTAATATTCTTTAAATTATTTGTTCAAATATCAGATTTAAATCTAAATATTGAATTAAAAACGGCATCTTAAAGACATTTTTAAAGGGACATCTTTAATTGAAGCGGTCCACGTATAATTAGTGTTTGATAAGACCGACTGATTATTGATTGGCACTGAGATTTGACCCCAGCAGTAAATCCAGACCCCTGTTGGCCGGGACACTGCATGGGTGAATCAGAAATATTTTATCCGGAGCTTAAAAGGAATAGCCACTTATTCTCCCCTTACATGGGTTTTTCTATTTTTATGACAGCGGCGCTCTCATCTTTCCTCTTAAGTTTTACCCTTTTGTGACCTTTTGGAGAGACCAAACGTGTCTGCGTTATATATGGGCTGTCCAGCGACGAACGGACGGGGGGTGGAGGGGTTATGGAGGGGGGGTGTGCATTAGCAAACCACCTCAGCACAACCCACCGCGGCTGAGTCCCCAACCCCTACGCCGCTTCAGTTCATTCATTTTGTTCGTCCCCTGCGGTCGGTCGGCGAGGCTTCTAAATCCTCCCTTTATTGTACACGGTGCACACAAAGGCTCGGCCCGCTCTCTCATTTCCTTGATGTGCCTTTGGACAGCAGCGGCGGCTTTGTCGGCCTCCACACAAACATTTGCATGAAGCAGCTCCTGCAGATCACCAAACAATCAGCTCGACTGTTTCTGCTCGATCTGGCGGACTCGCGACCAGGCGAATTAAATGCTTGAATGGTGGTTTCTGGGATTTAAGTCGTGTGAGATCGGCGACGGAAGGTGGCTGGAGATAGGTGATTAAACAAGGGGAGAGAGAGATGTGATCATCTTGATCCTTCAGGAACTTTTCTTTTTTTTTATTCCTTGGCTTTGGCCTCAGCTTTCTCTCTCCCCCCTCCTGCTCTTCACCTTTCTCTTCACAACCAACAAAAGTGGGATTACCCAGAAAAACAGAGAAAGAAAGTAAAAAAAAGTTGGTGTTTATGGCTGAGTTCAGCTTTTTTGAACCAGGGGGGGTTTCCATCCTAAAATAGACTCGCAATTATTGACCAGGAGTGAGAGAGTGGCAAACAACACACTCATTACTCACGGACATTGCAATGGCAATGCAAATTAGCGGATGCCCCCTTTTTGTGTGGTCAAAAGGGTGGTCATCAGTGATTCTACTCTTTTTTTTCCTTCTTTCTGATCCTTTTTAATGTTCTTGAGCTGCAGGAGGGAGTCAAGCTGCCTTTGAGGAGGTGGCAGCAGCTATACGAGGAGAGTCAGTGGCCCTGGTGTCTTCTTCAAAGGCTTCACTCAAATCTTTCATGTGGTTCGTGTGAAGTGATATGAAAATAGAAGCAAATTTAAGTTCTACATATGAAAAATTATTTTCATGTCAATGACTTGTAAAAAAATGCAGATTTAAATTTAATAAGAAAATTAAAAATAGGTTTTTCTGGCTTTAAAAGTCATTATTGAAGAAGGTGGGATGTTAATTAAATTTATATTTATTTCTAATTTATTATAAAGACTTATTACAAAGTTATTTCTGGAGCTCTGTCACTTTAACTACATGTGGGAGGTATTATTAAAATTATATTGAATGTAAAAGCGTATGTGGTTTCTAATTTTGCATCTGTAGGGTTTAGGGTTAAAACATTTACAAATACCCCTCACATTAATAGAAAATGCATATTATTGTGCATTCCTTTAAATGTTTCATCTAAAAAATGCTTTTTGAATCAGAACTTCTAAAATCACACGCATGCTTGCATTAAATAGAATTTTTGCACAGTTTTTCTCCCCTGCATGCTTCTTTTTCCCGTTTTCAGCGTCCAAAGATTCAACGAAACAAAGGTCGACATTCTTTACGTTGCATCCTTTGTGTTTGCGAGAGTGGATTAACATCTCGCCTCTGCATTTCTCAAACGTTCATCGGGACGAAGCGGAGCAGAAAAGTTGCAATAGCAAAGTGCCATTATTCATTGTGGATATTAGCTGTGTGACACGGTGGCGTCTCTGCTGCGTGGCAGTTGGTTTATTTCTTCCCATCAGGCACTGGGGTGTGACAGGGGGAGGTGTTGTTAGGACACAGGTCCCTACAGTGTCCCCCTGATGTGGAAAGACATTGTAAATGACATCGCCCAATCGGATGCGAGAAGGCGACTGGGGGGTGGTGGTCTTGGAGTGCTGGATGTGTATGGCAAAAAAAAAAAAAAAAAAGATGGTGAGGTGGGAGAAGATGAGAAAACATGGGGAGCCTCATTTGATGCAGTTAATGTGCAGATTTATGTAGAGGGACAGTGGTCAACATTCATAAGATCTTCCTTCCTCCACCCCCCCGTCTATTACCAACCCCTTTCTCCCCCCATGGACTTTCTCTTTTCTTCCTCTTTGCCTCAGTCTCCTCTACCCTGTCACTCACCATCATTTCTCCCTTCTCTCCCAGTTTTTTCCTGTCTCTCATCCATCTTTCCTAGCTCCCTCCTTTCTCCATGTCCTATGAAAGGACTGAGACTGTTGTGGACTGCAGCAGTCAGACCAATAGGAGGCATAGGTAGACCACAGAAACGCACAGACCACAGCGCTCAGGGGGAGATGATGCTTGTATCCTCTGGTTTTATTCCAATGTAGCAAAAAGATGCCAGCATTTTTATTTATACAGCAAAATATATGTTGATGCAACGCAAATGCATGTAGCAAAGAATATAAATATACTTGATCAACTGAGTTTTTTATTCTCTGAAAACCAAAGAGAGTAATTTTATTTATTTACTATAAACGTTAAAATTGACACTTTTTTCTGCCCAAAAAGTAAAATAGCAAATATGACAAATGATTTAATAAAAATTGAATCATTTTGAAATTATTATCAATATTTTACTATTTTGTTTTTTGGATTTTATTGTTCTAAAAAAAAAAAAAAATCAAGGTTTTATGTTTTTTATTCATTAATTCCTGAGAAAAGAAAACTTTGTTTTATTTTAAAAAAATGATATTAAAAAAATATTTGGTTTGAAAACAAAACCAGCAAAATGAATAAAATGACTATGTTTACTCTACATTTTCAGAATGATGTTCTTAAAAAATGAAAGAAAAACCTTCATAATACAAGGGTATAAGACTAAATACATGTGAAAAATACTTAAATAATTCTTGTTTAAACATGTTTCTCATATAAATATTTATCATATTAATATTTGAATTTTCCACAATTTTATTTTTGAGGCCTTTGGTCTGATTTAGGAACACTTAAAATCATCTGACCCTTTAGTTCTTGTATTTCTATTAAACCTGCTTCTGGATTAATTCTTCTGATTCTATTGATTTATTATTCCTGTATTTGACCCCCATACTGTCACACACTGGTTCCCCTCAGGTTCTCATCCTCCTTCCTGCCCTTCATCCAGTGGGCTACTTCCTCCCTCTCTTACGTCTTTATCCTACTCTCCCTGCCCTTTCCCAGCCCAGTGACTTCACTGGTAATCCTTCTCAATCATTGGAGGTCCTTCACTCTTTGCAAAACTTTCTCACCCTCACTGCGCCCGACACTTCCTTCAATTTTCCTCCTCTCCTGCTCCTTTTCTCAGACACAGCCCAGTACACTCTCTTCTTTCATTTTTATAGTGGAAAATAAAATAGGAATACTTTTTAACACATTTCTTTACATCTAAAGTAGTTACATTAGTAAGAGTGAGAACTCTGATGTTGAATAGCTAAAAGCATCGAAAGTGTTTGAAGTACATACAATATAGGCAACAGTATATATTAAGGGTGGGAATTTAACGCATTAATTACAATTTTGAGCCAGAGCGCCCCCCAATTGGAGGCCAGAAATGTTTAGCATCACAATGTATGTCCTATATATCAATAAATATCATCAAGCTGCACATCT
Organism: Aphyosemion australe; assembly: GCA_006937985.1. Classification (NCBI taxonomy): domain Eukaryota; kingdom Metazoa; phylum Chordata; class Actinopteri; order Cyprinodontiformes; family Nothobranchiidae; genus Aphyosemion; species Aphyosemion australe. The sequence continues at coordinate 2,802,944 of SSNS01000002.1, forward strand.
AACAAAACAGCAGAGACTGGGCTACAAAACCATTTAAATGTTTAAGTGCTCCAAACACAACTAAAACTACAATTAAATGAATCATGACAAATTGCTTTTCATGAAGAAAAGAAAGGAAGAAAAAAATGAACTTTATTACTGTTATGTTTTCTAGTTGGTAGAAAGCAGGCAGGCAGTAACTTTATCCATATGGACTTTATTACAGCAGGCGGGACAAACACACACACAGCATTCATCTTGTAACCCTCAGCAGAACTTCCCCTGAACTCTACGCTACACCTCTATATATATTTGCAGTGCTCTGCTGCCACCTAGTGTTCAGTTCTGTACACATTGAGACCAAAGTAATCAAATACACCTTGTGGGTACAGAGATATACTCAGTAAAGTGTGGGTAAGTCATCTGTGCCTCATTAACATTATTTTTGATTAAAAAAAATTGCTTGGGTGCAAATTGTCTTGAACAATTAAAATGCGATTAATCAAGATTAATTAATTACAAAGCATCTAATTAATTAGATACATTTTTTTAATCGAGTCCAACCCCTAATAAAAAACCTGTACTACATAGTGTATACTAAAAGTTTACACTTGTTTGACGATACTTCCCCATATGTAGAAAGGTGAAGGAAGCTAATAACATCAATAAAATTCAAATGCGAGTTGCTCTTTCATGCCAGCAATCATTTTGTCACACATTCTCAAACAGGGAATATCTTGTTTGGGAATGTAACTCTTGGAGCCGAGGATTTCTACCTGCAGCAGCAGCCGTCTGTAGTTTTCTCTGTCTGAGAGCCTAAAGCTGCAGCTTTACAAGTGAACCTGCCAGTGTGATCTCACACTGGCTGCACCCTGGGGCAAGGCAAAGGAGACTATACATGTGTATGAGTGAATACTGTATGTGTGTATGTGTTTGTACAGGGTGTTAAAACAGGCACAGCCAACCCCGAAACACACTTTCAAGACCCCTGATTCCATAGCTCAATATTATGATCTCTGAGATCTCTGTTATGCCAGGATGGAACTGATGGATTTTGGGCGTTTGCCTCGCGGCGCTATTAGCCTTCTATTTCCATACATTGTTCTTTGGCCTCTGGAGCAGAGGGGCTTTTTTATTATCCTGGCTGCACGTCAGCTACTATGTTCAGTATTGAAACTCTTGAAGATTCTAAATTCTAAATCTTGAATTTTATTCCAGTAAATAGGAAGAAATTAGGGATGAGCGGTGATGAGGTGGATTTGTGAAAAATTGTTAAAATACATGAAGTCACAGAAGCTATGTCATTGATGTTTTGGTAAGCAACAACTGGTAACATGACCACTAGACGGTGGAGGCCAAAGCGTTTGCTGCGTAACATAATAGACGCGTTTCACCTGTGACCTCCCTTCCCACTGGGAGCGTTTCAGATGCAGAACTGCAGCAAAAGTGTTCCACACAGCTGGTTCTGTGAAGTCATGAAATAATCGGAGAATCGCAAGACCATGCGTGATTTCGGCAGTTCACATGATAACAAGCAAGGAAAAAGACGCTAGCATGTATCCAAAAAGATCTGTGGTTTTACAGGAAATTAAATACTATTTTTACTAGTTGAGAACCTGGAAAGCTACACGACCTTTATTTTGAAAGTTTCTCGATGTTTTACACTGCTTTCGTGTTTGACTTCCTGTCTGGCTCAATCTGAACTGCGGAGTTGGACGCCTTCTGAAAGCGTAGCACGTAACAAATGGACTCAAAGCATGAGCAATGCGTCTCTAACCTTCTGGGACGCGTCTAAAATGCAACACTTTGTGGCTGGTGAAAACGCACCCATCCACTATAACGGCAGCTGATTGCTGCGTTTCGCGGACATTACGAAACGCTTACATCCCTCAAAAATAGGTCTAAAATCTAAAGATTAAAATGTAAGAAAGTATCGCTACATCAAAAACCTACTTGAGAGACGAAAGTCATCACACAAAATCATTCCTAGGACCACTACTTTCATCCAGGCTGCACTTTGGACATGCCTGCAGTACACTAATCCACCTAACGCAAAAAGGAAGGAACACAAATACCCGTGACTGTAATTTAGGAATAATAAACACGTGTCCCTGCAGTTCCTGTTCCATTTGATGGTGCTTTCAGCTACAGAGGCTGTGGTGAGTCTATAAATACAATATTTGAGACGAAAATGCCTATCCCTAGCACAAATATTAATAACTATCAGTGGTTTAATGAACTGCTCAATTTTTAATCTAAAGCATCATTGTTACATTGGTCTAACATCTCCTCGGGGATTAATTGCTTTGTGAATTTGTCCACAATGAATTGCTGGGATTGCTTTTATTCATCTCATGCTCCCATGTGTCCTGATGGCCTGCAATCATCCATTAAAGCCAAGTCCAGTGAGAATAATTTCATTCTAACGCCAGCAATGAGGTCAGTAAACATTCACCATATCAGCACATAAATGATGAACAATTGGAGTGATGCTAAAGCTAGACTCAACTTTTTAATTCCCCCCTTTTCTGCCTGCACATTTTTAACACTATTTATGGATTGCCGCTTTAAGATGTCATCATAAAGCAGGAAGCCGTGATTTAAAAGTTAACAAAGAGTTCCTTTTCATTCTAGTTAGGGGAACGATGGCTTGATTGACAGAGAAACACTTGAAGGGTGATACAAAGATAGCTAGCTGGGACGGCTGGAGCTAGAGCGAGTGAGTTGTGGTTGCTAATTAAAAGAGAAGAAGCAGCTTTTCTTTCTGTTTCTGTTATTCCCTTGTTCCTGGGAGTATTAATGTTTTATTCAGGAGAAACATAACTACAGATGAAATTAATAAAATCAGGCTCTGCCTTTCCCTTGCCATCTCTTGGGGGGGTGGGAAATTCAAACGCTCGTTTCTCCCGGCTTTGAAAGTGCAAACTCAAAGTGCTCCGTGTTCTGTAGTTTTCATTTCTTCATTTCCTGCATATTAAGTTCCTATTCCCCCTTTTGTTTCAAAGTGCATTGCCCTGAAAATAAAGATCAATTTTTCAGTGCAAGAGGCTTTGGAATTAGAGCAGCGTTTCCCACACCAGCAGAATGATTTACTGTAGTCGCTGCATTATCGTGTGCTCTTGAGTCCATTTTTTTGTCACAAATAAGAAACCGCGGAGTTTTATTTGCTGTTCATGCACGTCTACATGCGACTGAAGAAGGTGGATTGTGAATATCGGTGGGCCTTTCCTGTGTTGCTGTACTTGGTGGAGGTTTTACACGTTTTGTTTGTGTGCACGTGTGCACATGAGTGTGTTTCATTTGACTCTACGTCGAGGCCCCGGGAGTATTTGCCTGTCTGATCACCTCATGTGAGTCTAAGAAGGGAAGCCATGCGCGACTAACGTGCACTTCAGAGTTGAACTAATTGTGTCATTTTTAACATGAATCTGTGCTTGCCCACATTTTATTCACTCCCTTTCCTCTCCTTCTCCCCTGAGCCACACAATGAATGCAGAAGGCAGCGGGCCCTTCCATCTATCCAACTCCAGAGGAGTTTTCAGAGCCGTGTGCAGGTGCATCATTTATTTGTCCTCCAAATAGTGTTTATGCATTTGTTTGTGCCTTCAAATAGCTGCCAAATAACATATCTTAATAACAATATTGTTATTGTAAGAGGCCATGTTTAAAGCTGTTGAGTTGGTTTATTTTTACCATTAGCACTGATTTATGGAATGAGAATTTGACCTTTTTTATGGGCAATAATACATTTGTACATCATTCATTGCTTTATGTGTGTTACTTATAAAATAAATCTAAAATTTTTGATGAAATGTGTTGAATTTTTGAAGCATAAAAGGTTTTAACCTTGGCTGTGAAGCTCGATGAATAGTTAGGTTTCAATAATAATAATAATGTTCCAGTTTATTTATAACAAGCACAACTGGGCCTGAAAACAAAAACACTAAAACTCCTAATGCTTTCATTTAAAGAATGTTAATGCATTCTGGGGAAAGACTCTTCATTTTAATGAAACAGTGCATCATACAGGCTAAAATTATGTTTCTGTTTCTTTTGATACTGAATTGCATTGCACTTCCTGTAGTACCATTCGTAAACAATAGGTGGAACTAAAGAGAAAAATAAATAAAGCAGCAGAAGAAGAGTTTATAAGAAACGCACCTTTCATACGTAAATGTTACGACAAAAAACAACTTGCTCACACGTGGCTGTGATTGTGTATTAGCAACAATCTGGCGATACGATTAATATCACAATACGGGGGAGATGATACGATGTATCGCGACACTAAAAGCCAGATGATATTTGTAATTTAACTGGAAAACTCAGGCCAGATGCTTTCAAGACTCATCCAGTGTCACTGGAAAATCTTGCTACCACCTAGCAGTCGGAGTTTGAATTGAACCGCAAAAGAAATACGGTAAATGTTTGCAGGTAAATTTTCAAGAAAACAATCGATACACGTCTTTTAACTTTTGCTTCAGTATCATAACATGAAAACTTATACTATTTCAGTGTATCAATATTTTATTACAACCCTAGGTGTGATTAAAGGGATAGTATGCAGTTTTGGCTTGCTTCTAGCACCCCCTAGTGTCCGTTTAGTAGAACCAAAAGTAAAACTTATCTCCTTTTTGTGCGTTCGTCTTTTTAACACCTTAATCTCACTGCTGTAATGTCTCCTCAGCCTTCATTAGTGTCTACAGGAGCGGTTCATCACTAAATCAAACAAATAAGCTGTGTTCATGATCTAAAACATGCAGAATGTGTAGCTTTAAACCTGTGCAAGCCTATTCAGAATGTCACAGCAACAGTTTGGGTTCAGTTTCTTTTTTGGAGTACTGCATAATGAAATCTCACCTTTAGTTTCTGTAGTAATATATTAAAATCCAGCTGAAAAGATGCAATAACTGAAGTCTTTGTAGCAAACTGTTTCAGCGTTGTTGAATCTAAGTACATCTGAGTGTGTTAAGCCATTCTTCACATCGCAGTAAGTACTCAGGCTTTTTAATGGAAGTGTCTTTCTCTTAGCCCCATGATCTCACTCCACTCAGCAAAAGCCACAGCACCTTAATAGACTTCCTACTACACAAATAATGAGATAAGCTGAGAAGTTATGGAGAGCAATGTGCAGATGTAAAAACAAAGAGTGAGGAATGAGCTCGGGGTTGATTCTGACCTCCTAACATGTAGATCCTGGAACTCAGAGCTGAGGAACAAATGAAAATGGTGATTCGTGCACATATCTCCAAACAGCAGAGCTGACACACACATGTCTACACTCACACAAACACAATCCAAGGTACTGCTGTCTGGTTGATCAATAGTTTCCTGTGCTGGGGAGGGTTGATGCCTGCAGACAGCAGTCAAAGCCCTGAGGACCAGAGGGTGACACCCCTTATCAACTGAGCAAGGTGAAATGTCAAACACTGGATCTGGAGCTCTGTGTGTGTGTGTGTGTGTGTGTGTGTGTGTGTGTGTGTGTGTGTGTGTGTGTGTGTGTGTGTGTGTGTGTGTGTGTGTGTGTGTGTGTGTGCATCTCTTTCATAGTCTCCGGCTTTTCTTCAGCTTCACGGTTTCTTTTTCATTTCAGATCATCCCAACTTTTTGGTTTTCCTCTAGATCTTTTGGGATCTATTCCCCTCTCGCTCCATCTCCAGACACTGAATTTCATTTTTTATTGTATATTTTATCCTCTCTTCCTTTTGTCCTAACATAAACCTACCTTTAAAAACAACATCTGTATTTTCTCTATTTCTCCCATCATAAAATCATTTTGTTGTCCCTTTTCTGTCACCTTTCGGTCAACTGTCCTTTTATCTTTTATTATTTGCTTTTTTACAAAATAATTTCTCCAGATTTACTCATAAAGCCACAAAAAAAGCAGAACTCTCAATTCAGTCGAGCGCAGAAATAAATATGGATTTGAATATGAGGACAATGTTTGTAGGGGTGTTCCTGTGCTAATCTGGTTTATAGGCACTCTGCATGTCTTACACCCTGTCCATTTCCACAGCCCTGAGCTTAATAACAACACTGCAGGATTAGAGCGGGGTGACTTCACACAATAAAAAAAGAGTGGGGGAAGAGAGAACCTCTGGATGCAAACAAAGTAGGCAGCTCAAACACTAACACATAATATATAAATGTATGTTTTACTGGCAGTAATCTGAATAAAATCACGTTTTAAAAATGAATTTGTACCATAAAGGTCTACAATTCCTATAGAGGTCATTTTATCTCTTTTCTATGTGACTGGTAAACATTTTCACCATCATAAACACATTGTCTCCTGACCACTGCACAACATTTGATATTAATTCCTCATCTGGCTAAAGGATTATCGTCCCCAGATTGGATTTATGATCTTAGTGCTTAGGCAGGTTTTTGCTGCCACCATATGTAGAATTATCATTAGAGCTTTAATCCCCCGCAGTGGAAGTGCACATAAACACACGCTCTGTGCTGTTAAATGCCCAGAGATGAGATTATGACTGGCAGAGATCCTAACTTCTGTGACATATAACAAAAAACACTGTTGTAAAAATATAATTTGATCATTTTTCTTAATGGCATGGATTCGGGGGGAGGGCACTTATATTTCCTTTGTGTTGTTGTTTTTGTCTCTAATTTATTTTGACATGATTTTTAACCATGAGTCATTCACCACGCCTCTTCCCACCTCCCGGTGTTTGACGCACTCCTGAGTATCCCCACAGACAGATTCAAATTCACTGTTAATCAAAAATTGATCTCATTTATAAATATAAAATCCTGCTTTTTTGTAAACTAACAAAAAGATCATCACCTACTGAGTCCGATCAGCCTTTACAAAGGTCTCACATGCTTAATTATACGTATGAGCCGATATCCCACTGAGCCAATCAGCCTAACTTTGAAACTACATGATATTGCTAAACAAATCCGTTTTTTTCCTCTGATATTCAAAAGGAAATGTAAACAATGGTTTTATTATGTTTAGAGTCCCCTCTTACTGAATGAATGAACGAATAATGGACCACATGGAAGGGTAGCAGGCCTGCACGATACACAGTACAACACGAGAGAGCATAGTTTGCACATGTGATTACATTTAGACAAAAACTATGACCAGATTGTATTTTGAGTTCATACAACCTTACGATCACCGCTGAACCCAAACCACAGGCTGCCAGTGTTTAACCAAATAACAGGTAATAACAAGTTCTCATCTCGGATGTTGAATCTACGCTCACATGTTAGGGTGGATCCACCCTTCGTTGAAACAATGGTTCATACTGGTGGTGAACTTTGGGTGCCTAAACTCCACAGCCTACCTGAGTATTGTAACTGACCATGTCCATACAGAAGACCAATCGTCCAGCACAATGATGCACCATGTCATTGAGTTCAAATCATCTCCAACTGGATTCTTGACATCACTGGAGTCCAACGGCCTCCACTGTCACCAGATCTCAATCCAGTCCAAAACCTTTAGGATGTGGTGAAACTGAAGCTTCACATCATGGGTGTAACTGTGTGATACCATCATGCCATCATATACCATATTTGAGAAATGTCTTTCATTTTTAATCTATGCACCAAAGAAAAACGTACTTTACAGTTGACGTCACTGCGCAGGTGCTGCTGGGGGCTAATGCTAGACAATGCTTTAGATAATGCTAATGCTTTCTACTACTACCAGAACCTCCTAGACGTTCCAAAGACCAGATATAAAAGTCGAGGTGATCGCTCTTTCCAGGCTGTTGCACCCCAACTTTGGAATGAACTTCCTTCATCCCTACGTGTTACTGACAGTCTGGTCACCTTTAGAAAGCAGCTGAAGACCCTTTTGTTTAAAACTGATTGTACTTAAATCTTTTGTTTTATCCCTTTCTTAACTAGTATTTATAATCATCTTTCAATTGTTTTATCATTTTATGACTTTCTGTTTTCTGATTTTTAATCATTTTATGATATTCTGTTGTTTTGTTTTAAGATCATTTTATGATGACTTTATCTTTTGTTTTGTTGATCTTTGTGAAGCACTTTGTGATTCTTTTTCTGTGATAAGTGCTATACAAATAATCCAAGGGGTTCAAATGAGGGCAAATGGACTTCTTTGGTTTATTGAAGACGTTTCGCTTCTCATCCGAGGAGCTTTGTCAATTCTGACTGGAATGTGGGAGGGTCGATCTTATAAACTGTAGCTGTCTATTGTTGCTCAATGAGCAGCATCTGCCTGTGAATACCCCTCCTCCCTACCTCTAGATGAGTCGTTAGCATCGTTAGCCTATGCACAGGCAGATGCTGCTCGTTGAGCAACAATAGACAGTTACAGTTTATAAGATCGACCCTCCCATATTCCAGTCAGAATTGACAAAGCTCCTCGGATGAGAAGCGAAACGTCTTCAAGAAACCAAAGAGGTCCAGTTGCCTTCATTTGAACCCCTTGGATTACCATGACCTGGATGACTGAGAACCTTCACCAGCATATTGCTATACAAATAAAATGTACTTACTTTCTTACTTAGGTAATTATTTGACCTCTGGTCAAAAGTCTTTTTCGTCCACATTTGGATGGAGATGCTATACATCTGAGACCGTTGATAGTATCAGTTTGTCATTGTTGGACGTAGAACCTTTCCCACTGGCAAAATGAGTTAAACAAATATTTGTGCTACCCTTTATCTGCTCCACACTGTGAAAATCCACTCATCTACATAAATACTACCACCACTTTGCTTTGTCTGTCTCTAGCTTGGCCCGTTCCCTTTCCAGCTGTGACTTGTCACTTACCTCACCTGGTTTTGGAAAAGGGATATAAAAAAAAGTTTCCTCCAACATCCGTTATGGGTATGTCGAGTTTGATTTCCACAACCCACAACAGCGGTGCTTAGTTCCTTTCCATTTTAACAATGAAAGTACAATTTTGTACCGAGTGGAGACCCATAGGCACCCATGCAAAATGCACACTTGTTTGTCTAGGGCTACCTCCCAAAATGCATTGCAACATTACGTCACAGTCTATTTTAGCTACTGTAAAGTATGCTATTAAAGCAGCTCTAAAGGGGTCCAACTGAGTTCTAAAAATGTGTACCTAATAATGTGGCTAATGACTATCCCTAATAGTTTTGCAAAGCAAGGGATTTAGGCTGAAATGGTGGTAAAAATAAACTCTACCGTCATGAATCGTTGTGTTTTTGTGGTAAAATGAAACATATCTGGTTCTATTCTTATTCTAAGTGTAATTATTACAACACCAACAGAACACTCCATTGTTTTCTACAGAACTGGACAGCTGTTTAAAATAAAAGAGCAGACTTTCACTAATGCAGGACACCTCAAAACCCAGTCGTTGACCTGCCACAACCCCTTCATCTGCATCTCATGTCTGCAACGGATTAACGAAGCAAAATCAATACAAGATCAAGGCTTCATCCTGAATTTACCCTGCCAATCTACTTAAAGGCAGGGACACCTGTTCCTAATTTTTCATGCAACGAGAACACATCATTACTGATTCCTCTCTCCCTGATAAGTCATCACCGTCATCCCCCCTCCCTCCGCTGCCTCTTTGACTCCCCCAGGCTTCACCGCCTCTAATCAAGGCCTAATGAGCCTAATTGGTCGTTAAAACTTGCCAGAGTATGACACAGTGGTGCGACAGCATCTGCCATATGGTTGGGGTTGGCCTGAGGCCCCCAAGCTGCCAACTGTTCCCCCTGTCACAGGCTGAATGGTGGTGCACGGGCTGACAGCAGCTACGGAGGGAGTTTCTCTCCTGTTGATGATTCAGCAGTCAAAGGAGCAGTGTATGAAAGACTAGAGTATGCTAATGTTAACTGTTGATTGAGTCTACTTCTTATTGCTGATTTATATGTCTTGGACAGTGTTGCCACAAACCAGACTGTATTTTTGTTATTTATTTATACTTTTATGTCTCTTAATAACAATTAAAGGTGTGGTTCACTCGTTTAATCAATACATTTGCAGTGGTCTCTAGTAGGAATAAATGTCTTGTAAGTCGTACTCTGCGGTAACAAAGTTTAATGCACCAGTGTCAGGAAGTAGAAGTGAGCCACATTAGAGTTGGGCTTTAGATGAGATGGCAGCCAGGATTTGGAGCCTTATTTCCTGATATTTGGACATCTAGCCTCTGATTGGCTAACAGCAACACGACTCTACCGCTGACTCTGTTTGCTCTGCAACGTTGATGTTTTATCTCCACAAATAACACAAGCCTGGAGGAGTTCTGCTGTGTGGTGGAGTTACTAATGCTAACAGTTAGCATCTGAGAGTTAGCATAAAGGGTGAGCCCATGAATGTGACAGTGACAGTGTGACATAGATCTGTCAGGCTTTTCTAATCCTAAAGTTTCACTGTCTATTTTCTATCAGAAGCTAATGCAGAAGATAGGGGTAGGAGACTATTTTCATGGTCAGCCTGCATGAAAACCTCAGAGTGACCCATTAGAATAATAAATAATCATTAAAAAATGTTTTTCCAGTGAACCACACCGTTAACCAATGGAAAAATTCGAAATTGGTGCTTTTTTGATGTATTAATAGTTTTGTAGTAAATTTAAATACTTTTTGACAAGTCATTACAGTAGTTTCAACGTACTTTAGATGTTTACCTTTGGACAGACGTAGTGTCTTTTACCAGTGACCCTTGTTCCAGTGCACAGAAATAAGTAGCAATGTTATATTTAATAATATTTGAACATCCTTTTACCACGAGTGTGAGCTGCACCCATAATGTGTTGATTTCACAGTGCTGCATGGCCCACTAATTAATTTTCTTCTACAAATTTGGAGCTGTGAGGCCTCCTGCCCTCAGTCAATTTACTTGTGACCTTAAAATGACCTAAGCTCAGCTCTGTGTGTGTGTGTGTTTAGAGGGTGTGTGAAGAGGTTAGGCATATTTTACGAAAACAAGGAAGCCTAGCATCTAACAAGAACTTATTATGTAAATGATGTGTTGGCAGTTTCAATGCCACTGGGGCTTGAAGTGTGTGTGTGTGTGTTGCTGTCGAGTCTGAACTGATCCTATTGCTCTAATATTAAAAGCTAGCCTCAGAAGATAGTCACCATTGACATTTTTTTCTTTGATGAAAGTTACATAAAGACATAATCACTTTTCTACACTTTGAAAAAAAGTTAATTCTAATTTATTCAAATTTTTCCTTTATGATATATAAAAGAAACGTAAACCGGAGTATGGCTCAAAAATAAGCATGTTTTAAAATAAATTTGTTTTATTTTATTTTTGCTCACTTTTTTTAATGATCTAACATCCCCTCTACTCAGTCTCATTCAAGTCACTCCAGTCCCAACCCACACATCGTATTTTTGATGGGTCCAAGATGAAGATGTAACCATGGCAACATTGACAGCTGGTGTGTTTATGACAACTTTGACGCACGTCAGTTATCTGGCATTATGTCAAAATTAGCACGCCAGCTAAAGGCTAAAGGAGACACTGAGATCAGTGTCTTCTGTTGGCGTCATCGGAGAAGGAGGTGTTATGTTACGCTGCCATGGCGCTAAGTGTATGACGAAAATGAAAAAAGAAAGTGGTCAGAGAAATACAGCTCGTCCAAGGTGAGTCCTTTTTGCTCAGAGGGAATTGGTCTAATGAAAAGTTAAACTAAAGCAACAATTCTCAACACAAATTTCCCAGTTACTCCCTCTGACCAAGCCTTTTGCACCAAGGTTTAGGCAGCTCATTAAAGACAGACTGAGCCACTGTTCATGTTAGGTTAATATATTTTAGCTGTGTGAGACAGACAGACAGACAGACAGATAGATGATAGATAGATAGATAGATAGACAGACAGACAGACAGACAGACAGACAGACAGATGGATGATAGATAGATAGATAGATAGATAGATAGATAGATAGATAGATAGATAGATAGATAGATAGATAGATAGATAGATAGATGATAGATAGATAGATAGATAGATAGATAGATAGATAGATAGATAGATAGATAGATAGATAGATAGATAGATAGATAGATAGATAGATAGTAGGGGTGGGACTAGAATAAAATAATTACTCTAATTAATTAGAGGCTTTGTAATTAATTAATCTTGATTAATCGCATATTAATCGTTCAAAACAATTTGTACCCAACCAATTTTTTAAATCAAAAATAATGTTAGTGAGGCACAGATGACTTACCCACACTTTAATGAGTATATTTCTGTAACCACAAGATCTGTTTGATTACTTTGATCTCATTATAAAGGGAACCACTGTGGGATTTGTTGGGATGTGTAAATATTAGTATATGTGTTATTGATGAAATGTAAATAAACATGAAACATTGTAAATGTTGTGTGCTGAACTGAACACTAGGTGGCAGTAGAACACTGCTCATATATATATAGAGGTGTAGTGTAGAGTTCAGGGGAAGTTCTGCTGAGGGTTACAACATGAATGCTGTGTGTGTGCTTGTCCCTCCTGCTGTAATAAAGTTCATATGGATAAAGTTACTGCCTGCCTGCTTTCTACCAACTAAAAAACATAATACAAAAGTCAATTTGTCATGATTCATTTAATCGTAGTTTAAGTTGTGTTTGGAGTACGTGAAAAATGGTTTATATGGTCTTGTAGCTCAGGCTCTGCTGTTTTATTAGAGGGCATAGTTTGTGATGCTGAACTTTTCCAGGCTCAAAGATATACATTTTTAACGCGTTATGTTTTTTCTAAATAATTAATCGTAATTACTGCGTTAAATTCCCACCCCTATATATGTTAAAAGAGAAAAGGACACTTTTACTTGAAAACTTCAGCTTCTTAGAGCATAAATCAGGGATTTGGTCTTCAAACTGCTGGACGTTTGCAGTGAGAATTTGGGTTAAATACAATAGCAGCTGCCTTAAAGCACATGCTTCCTTCACAGCCATATTTTTCCCTATCTAAGGCTGTGAAGGAAGTTTTTCCCGCTGATGTGTTTATTAGCGATCACTCAGCGTCCATGCAGACTGTGGCTGATTTCCCTGTCAGTGCGTGTAACCTGATTGAAAGCAACCAGCGTCTGTCAATACAGCATGCTTGTATTTGCCTGCCTCCAACCCAGCTGATTATTGAAGACCTCTCATAGCAGTATTGAGCTGCTGTCCCCACTCTTGTTACCTAGCTGATAGTTTCATTGTTTAAATGCAGATGGAGGTGGGCTATTGAGCAAGCGAGACACCAGGCCCTAATGGTAAACAAACAATTGGAGTGGTGTGCAGAAGGAAAGTGAGGTCAATAGAGTTGATTAATACACATAAGGGGGACACATTATAGACATGGTGATCCATATTTTCCACCGGCTGAATCGTCTGCGATATTCACTTGGAAGTTCTGAGAGATTGATGAAATGCTGGACGCAATGCAGGTAATGATGGATGCACATGAAGGGCAAGGGTGAGTTTCTGTTGAAGTCATTGTGTAAATCTGTTTCTGTCGGTGTTTGAATTCTGACACACTCATTGGATTTTGCATCATTTTATTTGATCTAATAGAGAAACTGAGCTTGTTTTTATGTGCAGACGGCGCATTTATTAATGAGCTATGTGTTGTAGGGACTCTAAATAACGGCAGCCCTATGTAAAATTCATGCTCTGAGGATGTTTAAATGCACAGATAATACATTTTGAAGGGGAAACACACATTTGGACAGCATTCCAGTTTTCTGGAGCAAAAGGGTATTTAGCTCCTGTTCAGTTTCCATAAGGTGGTTTAAGAAAACAGCCACCATGTTCCATCTTTACGTCAGTGTTATCTTTTTATCGTCGTCATACAAAGTCGTTCAGCAATAGCCGAAGTGTTTCTGAACAAAACAAATTCTGTCGTGATGTTTGCTGCCTCATTCTTTATTATGGCAATTTGGATGAACTCCAGAATGTTGTTAAAAGAGTTATGAACCAAAGAATACAGCCCTAAATGAAGAATGGTACCTAAACATCCTTCAAAAGCGACCTGTCCCAACAATCCAGTCTATTGACTAGTCTAGTCATGAGGTTGTAGTGATCGCTAAGTGGGAACAAAACTTTGAGGTTATGTGGCCTAGTGGTAGAGTGTCCGCCCCGGGACTGGGAGATCAGGGTTCAAATCCCGGTCGGGTCATACCAAAAACTTTGAAAAAATGGGACCCAATGCCTCCTCGCTTGACACTCAGCATTAAGGGGTTGGATTGGGGGGTTAAACCACCAAATAGTTCCTGAACGCGGCCACAGCTGGAGCTCACCGCTCCCCACCATGGGGATGGGTCAAATCCGGAGATGTAATTTCACCAGTGTGTGATGATGACTTGGGACTTTAACTTTAAAACTCCTCATGGGTCAAGATTCCAAATACTGACTCTGTGTAAACTTGGCGTATATGTCAGTGAACATTTTTGTAATTATTATAACATGAAAACATGACAAAGCCATATACAAACACTGACGCAGTAAACTTTACGAAAACCAATATTTGAGTCATTCTCTAAACATTTGACCATGACTGTATAGACCAGTGGTACTCACTCCTGGTCCTGGAGAGCTGATGTCCAGCATGTTTTCCTTCTTTCTCTACTCCAACACACCTAATTCAATGGTTGAATCACCTGTGCAGCAGCTCATCAAGATCTCCAGAAGCCTGCTAATCACCTGCTGATTGAAATCAGGTGTGTTGAAGCAGAGTTATAACTAAACCATGTTGGATAGTGGCTCTCCAGGACCAGGAGTGAATACCACTAGTATAGACTATACATTTATTTGTTGTAGACTAGTAGCCCTTATAGACAAGCCGTCCTATATACAAAACTATAGAGTCTGGCCACGACCCATAGAGCTCAGTCGTAGGGGTGGAATCTACGGTTGTCTTTCAAACTGTCTCTGCTCGCATTTAATTGTGCTGTCATGTTGATTTTAATGTTCATGCTATTCTCGCTACTGTAAAGCACATTGAATTTCCTCGGTGTATGAAATGTGCTATACAAATAAAGCTGCCTTGCATACTTGCAGGGAGAAATTACACTTTCATTTCAGAGTTGATTTTTAAATAAACTTGTAACATCACGTAAAATCAAATAAACACATAAAAATCACCAATAATCTGAGTTTTCCTATTTTTCCTTTTTGGTGAATCTAATGTGAAAAAATTTAATAAATAAAAAGGAAATAAGTAATCATGATTCAAATGCTGGCTGCTTGGTGGCTCAGTTGGTAGCAATGTTGCCTTTAAGCGAGGTCACAGGGTCAAGTCCCAGCTGCTGTCTTTCTGCGTGGAGTTAGCATGTTCTCCCCATGCATACGTGGGTTTTCTCCAGGTACTCCGGCTTCCTCCCACGATCCAAACATGCGTGTTGGGTTAACTGGAGACTCTAAACTGTTCCTAGCTGTGAGTGAGCGTATGATGGATTGAAGACTTGTCCGTGGCGTCCCCCGTCTCTCGCCCTGTGACTGCTGGAGTTAGACACCAGCTGCTCATGACCCTACTGAGGAATAAGCGGTTCGGATAATGAGAGAGATTCAAATGCTTCTCCAAAGCTAATTATAATTATTGCTTTGGCAATAGTGTTGCTCTAGTGGAAAATTAATCCATCATACTTCAAATTATTGTCCATAAATGTTAACAAAACCATTAAAAATTGACCAACACCCAGGTCTGATCTGATTTCTGTTGTATCTAATGCTGTTATGTTATTTTATTGTACTTCAGTAATCAAGTGTCTAAGCTAGTTATCTTAAACTTAGGGGTTAACCAGACGTTATTAGCTACATGTGGATGGTGTGAATGTGTGAAAAACAAAAGCCTTTGTTAGGTTTTGTTTTGTGAATGTGGGTAAATCTTACTTAAAAAGCTCTCATCTGTTTATTTGTTTACCAGAGATGCACAAATCAATTAATTCGGCAATAAAAAGACAATATGCCTTTTAGCTTGTTAACTCTCTGTGGCCTGTTGTGATCTTCTCTGTGCCACGTTTCCATTTTCATTTGACTCATTATTGTCTAAGTGGTGCCACAAATGGTCAGAATGATGTCATTGATATGAATGACGACCATGGGAGTGATTGGTTTAAATGCCTCTGTGTAATTGAATCATGTTAGCCAGATATGCAATTAAATTATGTTTACTTCACTGGATGGGCTTGTGAGCAGAGTGTAGTTAAAGTGTGTGTGTGTGTGTGTGTGTGTGGTAGGAGGATGGAGAGATAAAAAAAGGAAAGAAAGCCTCTGCTTCTACCCCATAAAACAAAATTCAATTAAAATGAAAATATAAAAATCTATTTTCCTGATCTTTAGTGATATTAAACAAGCAAAAAGTGTTTTTGCCCAAGAAATATCAACGTTCCATAAGTGCAAACATTTTTAATCACCTTGAACATGATTCACATGGCCTAACATGGCTTCATACTTTAAAATATTTAAGTGCAATCAAAAGAAAACACACAAAGAATAAGAAAAACAGCATCTCCTCCATTTTCTTGTGAGAAAACCTGCATAGATTATACAACACAGCTCAAATTATCTGACTTAGCAGGCCCCTAACTGTGACCAATCACTCAGTGTGGAGCGTGGACAGTTGGATTATCTGAAAACACACTCTTTGTGTTCTGTGTTTTTTTTTTACCATACTGTTGTTTCAGTCGGTCATTAAAATAACAATAACTACAATACACACGCTGCCATAAGCTGACATCCATCCAATAAGCTGTAGCTTCAGGGGCAAAGTCAGGAGGTTCAAGTGTGTGTGTGTGTGTGTGTGTGTGTGTGTGTGTGTGTGTGTGTGTGTGTGTATGCATATGTGTGCATACATTTGTCTCTAGCAAGGAATGGACATGATGATAATCACATCCATCTTTGTCTTTGTGGACTATAATCTTTCAAAACAGCAACAATAGAGTGTGTGTGTGTGTGTGTGTGTGTGTGTGTGTGTGTGTGTGTGTTTGTGTGTGTTTGTATTTGAGTGTGTGTTTTGTGTGTCACTGTCTAATGATGCAGTGGTAATGACGGCGGCGCGTGGCGTCCCTATCATGTGGCGAGAAATTGATTAGCTAGGGGTCACATACAGCCGAGCCTGAAGCGTGCATGTGTGTGTTTGTTTGTATGCATCCGCGTGCCTAAATGTGTAAATGGCTTAGTGTTCTATATGCGTGTGTGCGTGCATGCATGTGTGCGTGTGTGCATGTGCGTGTTAGTGCATGTGTGCACAAAATGTTTGTGTCGTCAGACCTCCTAAGCTTAATATTGATGTATTGATCAGGTGCTTGTGTTGCTTAAAGCCATTTGCTCCTAGGGGAGTCCTGCACACACACACACACACACACACACACACACGCACACGCACACACACACAAAGCACAAGTATTGACAACTGTGTCATCTTTTCTGTGAGGACAATTGGTGACAACCAGCGTTGTTTCTCGTCATATTGTGTCATTGTCTTATCGGACAGCGACAGTGTGCTGCTACAAAGCGCACCTGCCACATGTCCTTTCACTGGGATGCTAATGCAAGCTCAAGAACATAATACCATTATACACCATAATAGCCATGTGTCCCACCTCTTGGTACATGTGCTACAGTGTCCTCATAAGGATTGTATATCCCTATGTTATGATTTTAATGATGAAGCCACAGCAAGAAAAAGTAGAAATGGCAACAAAATTCTGGAAAATAAGACATTAGCATAAAATGAATGCCAATATAGAATTATGATGTAAAAACCGGTCATATTGGTGCAGATATTGCATGAGAGTGACCATTGGTGGTCTCTTGGGCTTAGATTCTGGACGACATTTGTTATATAATATAACCCCACATTTTTTCACAAAATCTTCTTTCATTTCAGTATTTTACCAGTCCAGCCAATTTGTAAATAAGTGGCAATGTAAAATGAAATTGTGTCAACTATAGCAACACTAAAGAGTGTTTTTAACCATTTAAGCTTTTGTTTTTAAACTGGTTTCAGTGATTCTTGAGCCATTAACTTGAGCAACTTCACAATGGACTGCACTCTTTAGTCCTTTGCTGAATGGAAACTGCACAGTTTTGTGGTTCAGGCAGGAACACTAGTGGGAGGTCTTTACCTGCTTTACGGCAATAGCTGTTTACTGAGCTGCTAGCTAATGTAAAGGCTAGCAGTTAGCTTTTTCAGTTCACCGACTGTCAATAAAAAACACAAGAAGAAGAATTTTGCTTTTGTGTGGAAGTAAAAGTAATAGAGGAATGTCTTTCGAGGTGAAGCAAAGAGCTAAAACCGAAGTGACCGTCAACGCGGCCTACGCTAGTTTGAGGGAGCTAAAGGAGGCTACAAAATCACAGACTGATGGTGACCTGGCTTTGTTGCTACTGGACTTGTAAGGAATATTTTTTTTGTCCAACAGTGAGGATCTTTATACTTTGTGGCTTTTTTAGTATTAGTTGGTTCATATTAGCATTAGCTCATTGTTACCACTGCCTTCAGCAGGCTAGGACAGTCATTTACAACAGTTGTAATTCCACTTTCAACCAGTAGAAGGGAAAAGCGGGAAACATATTTAGTGTTACTTTAAAGTTCACGTACACCCTTATAAATGTTTGGATTTTAGATGCAAGCATCACTCTAAAAACTGTTTGCAGTAATCAAACACCACGTAATCAAATCAGCTAAATGAAAATACGATCCTCTGAAACAAAACATCAATCACTCATCAGTCATTTCTGTCTCCCTCAGTGTGTGTGTGTGTGTGTGTGTGTGTGTTAATATGCACAGCCTGCGAGATGAAAACCAACCAAACAAAACAATGATTCAGCATCATATGGACTTTATCAATCAAGCAGTTGCTGAGAATCACAAATGCAATTAGCTAATGTGTTTGCCTAAACTCATCAGAAGATGCAATTAGCAAGGGGAAACGGATAACTGCACATCATTTATTAGAGAGGTGGAAGCAAACGCTCAGCGGGATGAAGGAGGAGTGTCAAGAGGTGAGGACAAGGTGGAGAGCTGATGAAAAACGGGAAGAATTAGTGATGCAAAAGACATAATACGTAAACAGGACAAAGGACTGAAGGCTGCTGACTGAAAAAAAGGTCTTATCTATTACACCTCCCAATCTGTCCCTCACCCTGTACCTCCCCCACATCCCCTCTTCCCTCTCTCTTTTTCTAATTACAACAGATGGCATTGAAGTGGCAGTCAGAGCATATTTCATCGGCAGGGAATAAAAGCAATTAGACATTCAATTTGGAGTGTAATTAATCCTACATCAAAGCCTTCATTAGTGATCGCTCGTTAGTGAAACATGCCTCTCTGAGAGGCCCAATAATGGCCCTCTTCGTCAGGGGATCAGCGCTAAGAGGGAAATCAAACAAGGTTAAACAAAAGCCATTGTTCCATTGGTAGACAGACGAAGACAAATGAGGTGTTGAGGCTGGGCTTCGACTCACTATTTTACACACATTTTCTAACTCAGAGCTGTTTTTTCTACTGGTTAAAGGTCTTAACTGTTCAAACTGTGGCTTAATGTAATTGCCTCCTATATCAGTGCTTTAGCGCTCAAGTTTCCTCTGAGGTCGGGATCACACCCAATGAATTTGAATGTGGGACTCTAGTGAGACCTTTTTTAGTGCAAATGTGAGAATTTGTCAATTCAGCATTATTTTTTTAAATATTTCTTTGCATTAAAATAAAGTGCATCTACACACGTTAAGTGATGTTTGATGTCATCCCTGTTTTCTTTTACTTTTTTATATTAGAAACTCGAACATTGACGTTTTTTAAAGTAGCCAAATTATGAAGATTTATATGTTTCTGTATTTGAACTTTGCTGCTTTTTAGTAATTATTAAGCATTAATAAACAAAGGAACCCTTTATTAACATATTGTTAACTATTAAGTGTCCTTAAGGTTAGGACAAAGGGCCAGGGGGAGTCTGCTTAGTAATGCATTACTTAATATCAACATTAATATTAAGCTGTTGTTAATACTTTATTAATAGTTTATTAATGCTTAATAATGCACTAAGTAACGGTAATAAAGGGACCCTTTTTGTAAAGTGTTACCTATTATTTTTACTTATTTTCAATCCATTTTCGGACTCTTTTCAAATTATTTAATATTTTTTTATCCCACTTTATTTAACTTATTAGTTATTAAGGTCAAAAGTCAAAAACTCAAGGGATAAATCTATTGTTGTGCTTAAATATACAACATCTTAACATGCTTCTTTTGGTTTCCTATCACTAGCAGAATTCCACAAAAACACTAGAAGAAAACTTTGAAACTTCAGCATAAAACTATATAAATTATTAATAAATTATACATTTTTAATCATAATTTTCACCATTTAGATTTTTTTCCATTTGGGTTAACATTTATTACTTATTGTGGAATCTTCTTAAATTGTCCTTTTAATAGTGCACATTACTGGATGACATGCAATTTGCATTGATCATATTGATAATGAGTCGTCATCGTGATGAGCACCACATGTTTGCAGTGTAGTTAGGGAAGTGGGAATGCATCTGTTTACATGCATGCATGCATGCAGATTCAGTCTGCAATTACTGTTGATATTGCAATATCAATATAATTCCAATACACTGTGCAACATTAATTAAAATTCTTCTAATTAAATGAAGAGTACATTTGCTGAAACAAATAAAAGCTAATCTTGAAAATTAACCAATTTTATTTTGCCTAAAATCATCTGAAGTAAATAATAAAAAGATGCATTTTTAAAAAAAAATAAAAATGAGTTTTCGGTTTTTGCAAATTAACACTTTATAAAAAGTCTGCTGTTAGTTTTGGGTGATTTTGGGATTTCTGTTTTTGTGAGTCTATGAGATTTTACAAATAATTACTTTTGATAGTTTTATAAAAACAACCTTGCTTTTTTATTTAAACTCCTTGATGATTCTGACCTTTCTTTGCAAAATATGTAATGTATCGGTAGGCTCAACTGGTTTAACACTCGTTTAGAGGTTATTCAGCTAAAATGCTGGATATCTTTAAACATTTCAAACACTACTTCATGATGATTTTTAAAATGAGTTAAATGCCTACTACAGTAAAATAATCTCATACAACATTGTCGACCTTTCTCCAAGGGAGTGTCATTTAATAACAATTTAATTGGCACTTTAAATGGAACTGCAAGCATATTTTGAATGATACAGCTCTGTACGGTTTGTGGTATGTTTATGAACACATTCTTCCATTTTTTCAAAAAGTGTACTCTGTACAAACATTGACTGAGTAATTAATATATTATTTTGTGGGATTTAATCCCTAAAAAGCCTTTGAAAGTAAATAAATAGCTAAATCATGGGTGTACGCCTCAAAGGTAAGACCCCCCAAATCTCAAACCAATACAACCTGATGTGAGGGCTTTCAGCACAAAACCAGCTAATCCCAATCCATCAGATTTTCAATTTAGTTGCTTTAAATTGTTTTATTCTTTGCTTTCAGTTGTTTCTGTCAAGGCTGATGTAGAGTTGTTATCATTTATACACTCATCTGAGAAGAGGAGCTGCAGCCAGATGGTGCCGAAACCCTCAAAAGTACTTTTTTTCTCCCACAGAGTTTGCCAAGTTGAAAAAGAAAGCTAAAACGAAATGACACTTATTACAAAGAACTCAGATTACTTTTAAAAACCCTTTTAAATATGGCAATAAAATCTGAAAAACTGTAGGCATGAAAATGACTTCTCGTCACTGTGGAGATAGTGATGCTCTGTTCGCGTCAAAAAAACACAAACATCCATATAGAGGCCAAAGCAAACATCCTGGATCCACACATCAAGCAATAATATGGTCAGATATGATGAAACTGGTTGAAACATGCTCCAGGTGTACTGTATCCACTTTCTTGTGTACTGTTTTTCTGCGAGCTGTGAGTTTCCTCGTCCCCCAAGAGGAGATCCAAATCAACTATGATCGGCAAGGAGAGCCAGGTGAGGGGTCGCGGCGAGGAAGAGCACTCACATGCAAAATTGACACGAGGAGGTGAGGAGCTGGCGAAGAACAGGGGGATGAGGGGGATGAATAAAACAAAGTCTGTCTCTGACTGCGGGTGTCTTCAAGAATTCTAAGACTTCGTTTACTCTAGAGGACGGTTTGTGTTTGAGCGTGCACACACCAGTGTATTTTACAATACATCAGAGAGTATGTGTGTGTGTGTGCTGTCTGTGCACATGAGAGTAATACAATATCCTTACAGAGGGCAGTACATGCTGCTCCTGTTGCCCCAGACAGACATCCATGATGAGCAGATGAAAAATGAATTAAAGAACAACAGAAGAAAGGGAGTAAGGCAGACTAAAAAATGAGGGAGCTGTGGCTCCAAATAGTTGTCTCGCTAGTGTGTGTGTGAGTACACACGTGAAGGATGTCTTTATTTTATGATTTGCACTAGCCCCTGCTTTTTAATGCATATGGATCTCTATAATCTTTGTGTCTATTGAATATACTTTGCTTTTGTTCTGACATTGTCTGGACTTTCTCACCATGGAAATCAAAAATCTGCTGTTAAGCAATAGAAAAGTTGTTTCCAAAGAATATTGTGGACTTGTGAATAACATGCACGCCCCAACAGTACAAAAAAATAGAGATTTTAAAGCCTTGAGCAGCTTATGTAAAAGTAAACACAAGTATACTGAGATCTGTTGAAATTCCACCAAAGAAGTTGAAACATGCAATATTTAATGTTTTTTTGTCAACGTTATTGACAAATAAGGGGTTTAAGAAAAAAGGTTTTATCATTACGTTGTACCTTTAAGAGGTGTGCATACATCAAAATGAGAGAAACGTCAAGGGAGGAAGAAGGCCATGATATGAAATTTCTGCTTCCTGAATATTGTGTAAATTTTATCATGGCCAACATTATTGCAGTTTTTTTAATGTGCTGAAGATGTGGAAAAAGCTAATAAACGTGTCTGACTAACAGAGCTATCAGTGTAGTGTGCTTGTTTGGAGCTCTTATTGTGAAGGGCTCAGAGGAAGTTATGTCTTATTAAACAGTGTTGAAGTTTTTCTACGTTCCATTACCAGGTCAAGTACCGATTCCAGTCAGTGGGTAGAAAGACTAAAAAAATTGCAAAAAAACGCACACGTTTATAATATATATACAGTATATACAGGTGGTGGTCTCATCCTTCCAAGCTTGGGTCCTCAAGGGTTACTGAAGTAGTAGCATTAGTACAGATCCAGGTTCAAGCATCTCGCCGATTTCCGTCTTGTTCCAGTAGCCCACTTTTCATCAGGGTGCTCTGGTTCCCCAGCACCTGACACAGACCTTGTTTGGTTGGGCAACGTCTGAGCCAGCATCTTCATGTCAGTTGCTCTCATCATGGTATGAGGTAGGCAGATAGCACTTAGGGTCTTGCCTAAGGACCCTTGGTAGGCAATAGTGTCAAGGGTCTTGCTTAAGGGCCCACACTGGATGTTGGTGTTATTGCCCCAACCCAGATTTGAACCCAGGTCTCCAGCTTGTAAGTCTGGTGCAATTTATTTACACTACAGTGCATAGTAAGTACCTCTATATTAAAGGAATTGAACATTTATACCCTTTTTGTGTTTAGACCAGCAAGGCATCCTATAATGCATTGGATCACAAACCGTTATACCCAGAACAAAAAATAGCAGAGGAGAATGCTCAGAACTGTTGAGTGTTTTTATATCAAAAATACAGATAATTAAGTTTAAATAAATAAATAAATAAATATACTACATGTATTAAAGGATTATCTTTCATTTTTTATTTCATGCCATTTTTTAATCGTAGTATAAAGCAGCGCTTGTTGCCATAATGTAACAAAGTACGGTGCTGTTCCAAATGCCGTCCTCGTCCTCACGTACAGAATTTCCAAGAACATACTTGTCAAGTACGCAAGAACGTATTCGCGTACTTGTGTATTGCAAAGTGACCTTGGTCTTCTCAAGATGAGTCTCTTGTGTCATTTTAATGGCTTCTGTTTGTGTCTGAGTCACGGCTAATAACAGACAATAGACCAGATATAATTTAGTAACCCTAACCCTAACCCATAATCTAATTTGGTTTCATAGGTCATTTCTTTTCAACCATTGGAAATTTTGACTTCTAAAACAGGTAACTGGTTTCTTCGTTACATAGGAACATGTGTCACATTGTTGACAGATTAGATGGCCACACAGAGTAATTATTTGGGAGTCATTTACCTCCAGAAATCTGTCCTTTTGTCATTTTATTGCCATTGCAGCCCTTTTTGGCAGCAGCAAAGATTTAGGAGGATGACCAGTTTGTCATTTGGCAACTGAGACAGATACTAAGAGTTTTGGCTGTGACTTATTTGAGCTAATGGTCCAGAACATTGTGAGCACCCCCATACCCAGAGGCAATTTCATAGGTGCACTGGGCCAGTGCAAATGGCCCATAGTATACCTCAGTGGTCAACACACACTTGCCAGGGCAACAGAAGTGCACAGCCCAGCATGCACATACACCTCACACATGTACACACACATGAAGCCACAGACTCACGGTCCTCTTTAGACTTGCTATCTGTTGAGGCCACAGCGGTTGATGCTAAGCTGTGATAAATACCATCTATGGCTACATATTAAACAAAAGGGTGCATGTAAAGGGGAGGAGAAGTAATCAGACTGTCATACACAAATAGAGACAGTGTGAAATTCATGTATTGCAAAAGGAAAAACAGGAGACATCCAGAGCAGCAGGCAGATGGACAAGCATATCAAGAAAAACGAAATGAATACAAAAGGGAAAGGAAAAGGAAGGCTTCTGCAGGTATAGGCCCATTCAAGTGTAAGAGACTTAAAGATGAAGAAAAAGTGTGTGTGATTAGACTGTCTGACTACATTACTGCAGTGATTTGGTGGCTGAGAGGCAACTTAGTGCTCTTTAAAAAGTCTACTTCACACTTGACACTTCAGCACAACATTTACAATGTCTGAACTCTCAGCTAGAGATTGGAATGACTGGTCAACTATTTTCTCCTGGAGAAGATGGACAAGTCGTTTTTGAATACATACACAAAACACAAATATGTGCATCAGAATTGTATCTTTTCTTATTCTCAAAACACGATACGTGCACATATTAAGTAAATGACTGGAAATAGTGTTGTCACGGTACCAAAATTTGAGTATTCGGTACCGGTACCAGTGAAAATCCACGGTTTTCGGTACCAATTTCGGTACCAAACAAAAATTTTATTTAGACTAAATTTATCAATAAAAACATTACTTTTCCTGTAAAGTGCTTTGAGATGATATCTTTTGTGAATCAGTGCTGTCTATAAGAAAAATGAACTGAGTTACTATTGTACTACTATCATAATATGTTTTTAATGCACTTTTATTTAATCAAAATGTGTTTTTGTTCATATTTTTTGGAAACCTGCTAGTTATCCAGACAAGAACATCTAGTTAGAACAGCTTTTTTGACAAAAGGACATAAACACTGACTGAGCCATACATTGTTGTTCATCTTTTGGATACACATTACAATCATTAAAAAAAGAAAAACTCCGGTCTGTGCGCAGTCAACGCCTTTATGTCATCCTGTCTGTTTGTTTGTTACCCTAATTAAACGTACAGAAGATTTAAATAGTTAATCAAGACGATGGTGTATTCACACCACACTCTATGTAGTACTGATTCTGACACATATGCAAATTTTTTGAAAGCGACTAGTCTGAACGGTCATATCGCATTAAATCTGCCTCCTACGTCACTGATCAGCGGAGGTGAGCGTCGTGTCAGGACGTTCCTGATGACAAACGCTAACAGAAGGATTCAGAATTCTGTCTGGACATCCTGTCAAGTTTTGGAATTAAAAATACAAGAAAGCATGAGAACGGGAGGTGCTGCTGGAGCGAAGCGTCTCTTCTGTCGGTCTCCGTGACAGCGGGGCGGGGGTTCTTTGTGACAGCGGGGCAGGGGGGTCTCCGTGACAGCGGGGCGGAGGGGTCTCCCTGAATGAACTTTATTTACCACATCAGCTGGTCCACCGCTCGCCGTCACTCTGCGTTCTGCGGCGTTGCTTTAGAAGCGACCGCACGCGCCCAGTAAATGCGCGAATCATGCGCATCAAGGATCCGGGTTTAGACGGGTCCTCGGTACTACCGGTACCAACGAAATCTTGGTACCGTGACGTTTACATTTTTGTAGTACCGGGTTGGTACCGAAGAACCGGTTCTTTTGACAACACTAACTGGAAATATTGTGTTAAATGACTAATTTGAACTATTTTTGTTGATTTATGTTGAGTTTTGTTGGCTACATATAAAATACATTTTAATTAGAAAATCAAAGGTTGGTTATGAAAGCTAGAAAAAGATTTCGGAGCTGGAAATTAAAAATCTTGAAGACAAGTAAAATGAATCAGATAGTTAGCTTAATAATGCAGCCTTATCATGTTTTTCATCCACACTGATAGTATGCATAGTGTGGATGTGTTGTCAGGGTCATGGATCAACCCTAATGCATCAAAGTTGGTGCAATTTGACTTTTTTCACACATTTTTCTCATTTAAACATTTCCATTAGATGGCTGAATTTCTTACAGTAAAAGTTGTACATGAAAGAATACAGTCAGCTATTATGTACACTACCCAACACCCTAACTGTGCTCTCATTCCCTCAGCACTAGCGTCCACAATCTGCTAAAATGTATTATTATGAGTAGTTGTTGTAGTAGTAGAAGTAGTAGTAGTAGTAAGAGCAGTAGTAGTTGTAGTAGTAAGAGCAGTAGTAGTTGTTGTAGTAGGAGCAGTAGTAATAGTTGTAGTAGGAGTAGTAGTAGTTGTAGTAGTAAGAGCAGTAGTAGTTGTAGTTGTTGTAGTAGGAGCAGTAGTAGTAGTTGTAGTAGGAGTAGTAGTAGTTGTAGTAGTAGTTGTAGTAGTAAGAGCAGTAGTAGTTGTAGTAGGAGCAGTAGTTGTAGTAGGAGTAGTAGTAGTTGTAGTAGTAAGAGCAGTAATAGTTGTTGTAGTAGTAAGAGCAGTAGTAGTTGTAGTTGTTGTAGTAGGAGCAGTAGTAGTAGTTGTAGTAGGAGTAGTAGTAGTTGTAGTAGTAGTAGTAGTAGTAGTAAGAGCAGTAGTAGTTGTAGTAGTAGGAGCAGTAGTAGTTGTAGTAGTAGTAGTCATAGTAGTAGAAGTAGTAGTAGGAGCAGTAGTGTAGGTAGTAGTAGTTGTAGTAGTAAGAGCAGTAGTAGTTGTAGTAGTAGGAGTTGTAGTAGCAGTTGCAGTAGCAGCAGCAGATGTAGTAGTCATAGTATTAGTATTAGTAGTAGTTGTTGTAGTAGGAGTAGTAGTAGCTGAAGTAGTAAGAGCAGTAGTAGTAGTAATTGTTGTAGCAGCCGCAGTATTAGTGATAGCAGCAGCAGCAGCAGCAGCAGTAGTAGTAGTTGTTGTAGAATTAGTAATAGTAGTAGAATTGGTTGTAGTAGGAGCAGTAGTGGTTGTAGAATTAGTAGTAGTAGTATTAGTTGTAGTAGTAGTAGCAGCAGCAGCCTCCGTAGGTGTGGTAAAAGTTGTTGTTGTGGAGCCAGTAGTCGTGGTAGTAATAGTTGTAGTAGGAGCAGTAATAGTAGTAGTAGTATTCAACCCAGAGTAGGAGACAGAAGCCAAATTCGTGATCAAGTTATCTTTGTTGCGTGTTTTAGCTTGCTTCTACTGTTTTTCCAGCCTTCACTTTCTAAGATATTACTAACCAACATGACATCAAAGTACTATAGAGTACTTCCTAGAGACATTCACATCAGAATCCAGAGGAGGCAACGAGATCACTGCTAATTTTAATTTCATTTATTAGCACATGTGTCCTGGAGGTATTTAGACTAACAAGGTTTCAAAGCAGCTCAGCTGAGTTCTATGTGCCCTGTCAATATTGATTTGACTAAACATTTGGTACAATGTTCTGTTTAGATGTTTATGGAAAATTAGTGCACAGAAGCCTTGTTCTGTAGAAACAGAAAGCAACAACTGTTACTCAGGATTATAGGAAAAAGCCTAGTGGTTGATAAACTTCCCTTTTCCTCTTGTCAATGTTTCATCACCTTTGGACATTTCTTCCAAGAAGAATGCTTTGAAAGCACACAGCATTGGGCACAGCAGTTTTTTTTGTCCATACAATATGTGTTCCGCAGTTTCCTTTTAACAGCAATGCCCATCCTTCATTTAGTTTGGCCAAAAAAAAAAAGTTTGAATACAATATGGTCTTTCTTTGAGCAAAATTACATTTGACAAGGCACTGGAACATTTGCAGCAAGCAAAGGTACCATTTACAGTATATTTTTTCTCGTAATTTTGTCTGCACTTATACAGCACTTTCCCACCTTAGTTGTACCAGAGCTCTTTAAATGTTTTTCATTCACCCGTTTGAACATGTAATAATAGCAGAGCTGCCATGGAAGTTGCTTCCCTGCCATTGTGAGCAACGTTGGCTTCAGTGTTTTGTCCAACAAAGACTCATGAGTGGGAGGTGGATTCACTGGTAAAGCTTTCGATTAAGGGACGATTCACTGGTTAAGCCACGGTAACGTGTGTGTCATCAGATCATTTCCCATAATAAATGTTTTCATTAAGAAAAAAAAATTGTAAATAAGATCTATATGTTAATATGTTGATTGTTAATATTCATAGACGTGCATATTTTTGTCATGCAGAATTCAGTCACAAAATGTCTTGATTATGTCTCAATCTTAATCCCAATTTGTGCACCAACCCCTAGTAAAGTAATCTCACGTTTCTTGAGTTTTCAGACTCACAGAAACTAAATTTGAGAAGAGATGCTTGAAAAAGTTCTAGGTCATCCAGGGCACGGCAATCTATTTACCTTCAGAAAAGTATGGTAACTGGACTTCTGTGTTTTTATGAAGATGTTTGGCTTTTCATCCAAGAAGGTTTAGAAAAAGTATCTGATCATTAGACAGTTTTAGAGCCATTCTCACCTTCAAGAATGTGAGACACTATTGCACGTATTTTTTCACTGAGAAATGTATAATACTTATTCTGAAATACTGAAATACATTCGGCACTAGCCGCTGATAGAAAATGAACGTGGAAACAATAGGATCAGAAAAAGCCAGGCCCTTCTAAGTCACCGGGAAACATTTGCCTTCATGGACTCGCATTTTGGCTTGCAACCGTGGAAGGCTGTTTGCAGCCAGTTGAGAGCTAGTAGAAGCTAACCGTTAGCATTAGCATCTCCACAACATGGCGGAACTCCTTCAGGCTTGTGTTATTTGTTGAGACAACACATCAACGTTGCATTTTTCACCCAATAAGGAAGAGCGAATGGAGGCAGCGGAAGAGTCGCGTTGCTGTTAGCCAATCAGAGGCGAGACATTCGCGTATCATGATGAGTAATATTACTTAAGTTTTTACTTCCTACCATTTGTTTTTGGATATTTAAATTCATTATTTCGAAGTTTGATTTCTATTTTTTATTGTTGTTTCTTTTCTATTTGCATATTTTACAAGTTGGAAATAAACTTCTCTGCCATTTCTGACTACTTTCTACTTCCTGAAACAGGAGCGCAAGAGCTTTTTTTCCCCCACAGAAAACAACTCAGAAGGCATTTATTCATACCAGAGACCACCATAGTGTTACTGAAATAACGAGTGTATGCCCTCTTTAAGAAAACCTTTTTCTTCAAAATTCAAACAACATGACAAGAAAATTCAGAATTCCCACAAAATAATTTGACATTTGTTGCCCAATTTTAATTCCTTAGTTCTTTGACAATCTGCTTTTTATCCAATGAACTTTCCTAATTAAAACAGAAAAAATGACAGCATCAAGCCTCTAAAGTGCAGTAAGAGCTCAATGAATGCGACCTATTGTTGCAAATCATTTTGCCACCAACAGTTGTTACATTTAACACGTTTTCACGGCTTTTTTTCTGAAAGAAATGCAGTTGATGTAAGCACTGAAGTTCATGTAAAACTTTTATACAGGGGGGAAATAAAAGCTGTCAAAGAGAATAGAAAAAAAAGTAATCACACACCAAATGAAATGTGTATACTGTGTGAATAAACTTGCTGAAAGGTGGTTAAGAAGAAGGCAAGTTCAAGCTTTAAATGTGAGAAAAGAAAGCAAAGAAATATCTATATGACAGAAGGTCGGGTTAGCCTTTAACCAAGGCCTAATTCATGTTTTAACAAAATGCAGTGCACATATCAAGACCAGGAATCCAATCACATACCAGTTTACTGTAACCTGTGTTTGGTTTACATCCTCGCTCTCCTGTCTTTTATAACGTTCCACGTGCTTCATATAAACATGCTCACTATTCAGCAGATGAACAGATTCTTTCTGCGTGCACTTGTCCTTACAAATATAAAAAAGCAGTTCACAATGCTAGTTAGAAACATGACCCTTGAGGAACTCCTTTAGATTTTTCTTACATTCTTATTAGCTGTTGGAAAGACACAAAAAGGGCTTACACACACACACACACGAGACCTCTCTCTCTCTCACACACACACACACGAGACCTCTCACACACATACACACACGCGTGCGCGCGCGCGTAAACACACACACGCACATACACACACACACACACACACTCAGAAGTAAAACACTAACAAGTGAATCGAATGGTGAAAGGGCTAATATACTGTATGCTTACCTAAAGTGAACAACAGTTGCCCTGTTTCAGAGCTTTATAAATGTAGAAATGATTTTTTTTCCTACAGAAGATAAAGGCCATGTGGGATTTGAACTCTTGTAAATCTTGTTATCATTTAATGGAAGTTTTTGTTATGTAAGGCTTTCAAGAACTGCTATTTATTGTTCCTTTGCAAGTGCGTGTGTGTGGGTGCATGTATGTGTTGGTTTCATAATGTGCGTCGGGATGTGATCTTTTAAACCATTCGATTAGGAGAAATCTACTTGTACGATGAGCTGAAGTAATACACGGCCCAACAAGAAGAAAACGTTAAAGGGTAAAATAAAGGACATGATGTTTTTGCACCAATCCTTTAGTCATTAGTGGTTAAGCGAGGGTTTGCGGATGAACAAGGAAGAGAACGAGTACCGGACCAAAAAGCTATGGATTTATCTGGCATTCGTGCAAAGTCTGGATATTCCCATCACATCCTGGAATGTGAGTGGCGCTCCCACCTTTTTTTCGTTATTATTTTTCTCTCGTCAAAATGTTGTTAGCAGTAGCTTGAGCTAGCATTAGCAGTAGCTCAGGCTAGCATTAGCAGTAGCACAGGCTAACATTAGCAGTAGTCCAGCCTTGCATTGATCTGCGTTGAGCACAACCACAACCAGCTTTTATACGTTGCTGACACAGAAGTGGGTTGGAACATGCTGATGTAAGGAAGTGTCTTTTATATTACATAATAGACCAGCTTTTCTCAGAATTAACAGTTTCTTTTAGCCTGGCAAGCCATCCTATATATATAAATATATAGTCTGGCCATGGCCCATTGACGGCTCTCAGTCATGGGGTTGGATCTACGGTTGACTTTCAAACTGTCTCCGCATGCTATTGGATAACAAACAACGTGACATACTTACCTCTTCGAATGTCAGTCAATGAGGCAGTCCACCATACTTTGTCAAATACATTCTTTTTCTAAATGAACTTAAGTACCTCTATCTGCTCTTGACTCAAAGAAAAGCCCAAGTCTAAATAGTCCAAAGTTGATGCCAAAGCCGTTTCGAAAGAGCCGTAGCCATCTTTGTTTTTTCAGTAACATCCCGCCCACCAATAGAGCGCTGTAATTGGACCGCTAAGTAGTCGTCGCCATTTTAGTTTAGCTCATTTGCACTAACATCCCGCCCACCTGACTGATAGAGCACTGTGATTGGACCGCTAAGTAGCCGTCGCCATTTTAGTTTAGCTCATTCGCACTAACATCCCGCCCACCTGACTGATAGAGCACTGTGATTGGACCGCTACAATGTCAGTCAATGGGGCAGTCCTCCATACATTGTGGAAGAAGCAGGGAAGAAGACGAAAATACATCGTCTTTTTCTAAATAAACGTGCTGTGATTGGCCAGCCACAATACCCGCTAGGGCTGGGGAGGTTCCAATAGAGCATTGCTAGACCGACATGCAAAGCAAAATAATTTTGCTTCGGCAAATGGCGATCAAGATTCTAGGCTGCCATTTTTTGTCTTTTCAAGATTACTAATTTGCATAGAAAGCAGGTCTGAGTTTTTGGTATGCTACATTTAACCCTCCAAGCTGCCTTTATTCAACAACAAGATAAATGTGGCTTTAGATTCTACTACCCCTTTAATGATGTTTTCTTTTTTAATATTTATTGCTTCACCACTCTACCGTCTGAATCTGAGTCCTTCACCACTGCACACAATCCTGACAACTGACTTTGTCTGTTGAGCAATTGTTCTCATCTATCTGCTGGAAGAAATCACAAGAGGCTTTTGGATGATAAATCGCTCCCTGCAGGATTTTGTTTCTCACAGCTGCTTCAAAGTATCACGCATAAACTGTGTTAACCCAGTAACAAGTTGCCTCCAATGGAAAGGCCTGATTCTTGATAATATGCACAAAGGAGAATGTTCTCCGTGTGTTTTGACAACAGGGAATCTGTAACTAAAGTTGCAGAACTAGTTCTCACTGGAGTCTCTTTGTCTTCACCTGCACTTTCTCAGTGCTATCAGGTGAGTTTTGTGGTTACTTTTTTTGCACTCATCACCAATAAAATCCACCATTTCTTGACTTTATAAAATAAATGTTTAGGTTACACCCTACATAGTTAAATGCTGTAGGTTTCACTTTCACTATCCTTTACGGTTCTAGTAGGAAGCATAAACACACCACTGAATTGGACTGTGTTAGTTTGATCATAACTATACATTTTCTTGAAGGCTAGCATACAAATGTCCAGTTGCACACCAAAAAGCAAAATGTTTCAATCAAACCACCAAGTCCCTTAGCCAGAGCTTGCTGATCTTGTTTGCTTGCATGTTGGTCCCATTCGATTGGATTTGTGACCATCACCTCTCTGTTTTGATGTGCATCTACTATTTTATACACGGCTCATTTAGCGACACACTGATCTAACATTACAGGTGTGGATGACTGAAAACCCCTTTTTTAAATGTTTTTTCTGATTATAATCAGTCACTCTGAGTTTTTCGTGCAGGCTGAACATGAAAATAGTCTCCTACACCTATCTCCTGCATTAGCTTCTGATAGAAAAAAGACAAAACTCTAGGATTTGAACAGCCTGACAGATCTACGTCACACTGTCACTTAACATTCATGGACTCACCCATTTTGACTCATGATGGGGAAGGCTGTTGTTGGTTTAACGTCCGGGAATCAGCAGCAAACGTCTTGGCTAGTTTAAGCTAACCATTACCATTAGCATCTTCACCACAAAGCAGAAGTTCCTCCAGGTATGTGTTATTTGTGGAGATAAAACATCAACATTGCATGTCAGTGGTAGAGTTGCGTTGCTGTTATCCAATCCGGGGCGAGATGTCCAAATATCAGGAATTAAGATTCCAAAACCATCGTCTGAAGCTCAGCTATGATGTGGGCAACTTTTAGGTCCGAGAAATGGTGCGTCGGTATATTTTCTCCCCCCGATAACGACTTACAAGGCATTCATTCCTACTAGAGACCAATGCAAATGTATTGATTAAACAAATGACCCACTCCTTTAAATCTACTTGAGGGTCTTTGGCTGGGTAAGCCCTTGAATGGCTGCAAACACACACCAGACTCCTTTTGTGGGAAAACTCAAACAGCCTCAATTCCTGGGATTTATAATTTTAGCACCTTCCAAACATCACTGGATTTTGACCAACCTTGATCAACAGATTATGTGGCTACAAGATATGTACAAGATGGTGGTCTGTTAAATCTTCTTGAACCTATATTGCACATTTCATTCGTCTTTCCAACCAAAACTGTGTATTTATGCCACAGATTGTCTTCTAAATGTTTAGTGTGTTTAGGAAGATCTCCAGAAGTTTATGGTAGCTTCACAACAACATAACATGACCAAGTCACTATACTGCAAACTTCCATAGCACCTGTGGTTGTGTTGGTGTCACAGGATGGACCCTATATTAGATACTGTTAAATAAAATACACTCTAACAGGCATTCTAATAACCATTTTTTTCTGCATTCTGGGGCTTAATTTTGTGAATTTTCACCCTCAACCCCAAAAGGTCGTAGTACCTTATCCTGCTGACATTTAGAGCATTGATAATATTCCCTCACATATCAATTTCACCTATTTTCTCATCATTCTCGTTTCCCTCTAGCAGAAAATGGAATCATTTGTGCTTTCAGCAATTTGTTATTGATTGGCAGAGCTCTGGAAATAGAGGGTTGCCATTATAGCAATGCTGCAGCTACAGTTAAATTGAGTTTTAAGCAGGCCTGCAAATGTATCATTTCACAGCCATAACACAAAAGCTTTTAAATCCATGGACCTCAGGATGGATCAAATGCCTAAAAATACCAGTCTTCTCCTCATATTGAGGGCTATTAGAATTTCTGTCGTTAAGAGGTTTTTCCGTAATTTTGTAGAATGTGACAGTATGTGGCAGCGTTTCGGAGAACGAGCAGCAAAGATCGATTCTCAGACTAGCATCGGACCTGTTTGAAGTGTGCCATTGGGCCGTTGCGGCCCCCAAAAAAACCTGATTCAATATTTCTGTCTTAGTCTGCGAGATTACCAGGGCTGCACTGGAAGAGGATAATATATTATGTTGGCTAGATATATGTATTCCTTATTTACTTCGAGAAGCATTGAGGAAATCAATACGTGTCTAAACACAGGTGTTTAGATAAACACACAAGGATGGGAAAAATGTACACCCACCATTTGTATTGGTGCCGGTCGCAGCAGGCTGCTCTTTTCTCCAGCACTCAACATGTACCTGTGAGCTCTTCTCGCCCTGCCTCAGGCTTGGTCTTCACTGCATCGTCCCAGCTCCTGTGTGACTGAGATACCAAAGAAACCATAAGTATGCAGCACCTTTTCTCCTCGCCGTCCATAAATAATGCTGTCTGTTGATAATGAATTAGTAATTACACCAAATGTTTTATTTTTGTTGACCAAGGAGCAAGAGGACTCATAAAGAAGTAGGACTCCGTCTCTCTGAGGGCGTATATAGTCCTGCCTTTTGAATCTTCAAAGGGATGTTGGAGGGTTTTATGCCCTGTGAAGAAACAGCTTATTCTAACACTTCTACTGGATGGATGGCGCTACAACTTTACAGTCCAGTAACCCTTCAGTTGTTATTCCCCGAGGACTGGGACAAGTTCTCACACATAGTCACCAATTTCTTCATATCATTGCTTCTCCTTTTACATGAAACCAAGAGGATCACATCATATACACTGTATCATATCGTATCTATGGGATTTATTTATTTATTCTTTATTTAACCAGGAAGGTCCCATTGAGATTAAAAACCTCATTTTCAAGGGAGTCCTGGCCAAGAGGCAGCAAGAGTTACAGTTACAACACATATATAACAGACACACAGGGATAATTGCTTGCAGTTGCAAAACACATGTATGCCATCATGTAAAAACTCATTTTAGTGATATGCATTCTCAGGAATATCCCAATGAGTGTTTGCATCTTACTGAAGATGCCTAATTAAATTAAGCATTAAAAACTGCACAATAGGAGTTCCACAAGTTTCCATTCTAGGTTCATTACTGTTTTGTGTGTACGTCAATGACTTACCAATGCTAAATGTATGCTGGTGTGTGTGTGTGTGTGTGTGTGTGTGTGTGTGTGTGTGTGTGTGTGTGTGTGTGTGTGTGTCTGGTGTGTGTGTGTGTAGTGATAAATGCTATAAATGCTGTTGTTTGATTGTCTCTAAAAGTCCAACCAAGTACTAGGTTTTCAAATTAGCCTCTGGCTAGAAAACCTCTGTACAAAACAACGGTTGTATTGCCCTTACATGTAACATTGTCTTTTGTACTGTCCATGTTCAATAAACCCAACGAAACTAATTATTGACTGGATACATTTGGTCATTTTCCAGATTAAAATCCAGATCAAAATTAAGCTGTGGATCGTTTGGTTAGCATCGATTCATCCAAGCAAGAACGTTAGCTGGGTCCTTTCTGCTTTGAGTTGGCATGATACCCCAATAATCCTACTATTGTTCTAAAACATGCATGTTATGAGAACCGGTCCTTCTCCATTGGCTGTAGGTTCAGGAGTTTGTTTCTGTTTTGGTTGATTGATCATATATGGTCTTCTGATGGACTGGTGACCCAACCAGGGTGCAACCAGCTTCATCACGCTGAACATGTGCACACACACTGGTGGTGACCTGTTTTCTTTCCATCGTAAAATTTAACTTCAGATTTGCTGAGGCTTTTCCCGACTGTCACCAGGTGAGGGGCTGGTACTACCTGTAAGTACTGTCAGTCTATCACAAAGACAGAAATCTCAAACAACCAACAGCTCTCACACACTCCAGCTGTCAGTGTTGAGCTGGGATAGAACGCTGGGTTACCTGGAGAAAACCCAACGGTGGAACGTGGAAAGTGCAGCCACAAAGGCCTTCAGAGCTGAGGATGGAGGGTGTTGCTATTTAGAATGAAACTCAGGTGAAAATGATTTGAGTTCTTGTAGGTTGCTTGGGGATGTCTCCTGATTGTATTGTGATAAGAATGCATGGAAAGATTTATGTTTATTTGTGTGTGATTTTGGGTTTATTAGCCAAACAGTGCTTGCCGACAATTGCCATGTCTCGCCAGGCCCTTATCAGTCTCGTCTTACTTTTGTCTAAAGGTTAGCTGTAAGTGTTTGGATGTTGACCGGCAAAGAGCGAGCGAGCGAGAGAGAGTGAGAGAGAGAGAGAGAGAGAGAGAGAGAGAGAGAGAGAGAGAGAAAGCCAGACTCTTAATGATCCCTCCAGAGAGGGTTTGCCGTGTGTGTGTGTGTGTGTGCGTGTGTGTGTGTGTGTGTGTGTGTGTGTGCGTGTGTGTGTGTGCGTGCGTGTGTGTGCCGCACTGAGGCTCGGTCAGGGAAACATGGGGAAATTAGCTATCTCTCTCAATAACCCCCGATGAAAGTCTGCCTCCTACCCACTGCACTGTCACTGGCTCCTCAAGACAATAAGCCAATTAGAGCAAACCCAGCTAAGGGCCAAGGCCCTGTGTGAATGTGTTTGGCTGTGTGGAAGTGTGAGTTGGAGGTGAGGGAGACATGGAAGAGTAGCAACTCTGATTTGTGCTTTTCTTTCTGCTCAGGATCCTGATGAGGATTTAAGAGTAATGAAGCTGATGGAAGTTTAACCGATTCACCAACTGGACTTAAAAATAACAATAAACCACAAAAGTCCAGCTAGATTCAGCTTTGTTTTAACCTGTGAATGTATTTTAGACTGTAGGTATTATTTCACTATAATAAAATACTTTATTGGTGTTTAATGTTTTAATTCAGTATAAGTTTCATGCATCTTTTAAATGAATAAATCTGTTTTTTACTGGAGCTGTTGCATAAATCAAGGCTACCACTCTTCATCCAATTTGAAGTGACAATTTAAAATGAATAACAACAAAGTTACAAAAACATATTTAAATAGTCTGAGAATAACGCTAATCTGTTTTTTTCGTGAAACTTTTGCTGTAATAGAAGATGATTTTTGAATGGGTTTGGTAGATGAATTTAAGAAACAAGCAATTTACACGAAGAGTACTACAAAGTACACAAAAACAGATTATTAGGGGTCAAGAATCTACAGAATGCATTTATTTATAAAATTAATAAGTGTTCCTTTTAGAAAAGTTTTAACTGTGCAAAACTTTAAAAACATTCCTTTTAGCAATACCAGACTTTTAGTGATTTTTCTACTAAACTGTCAACGTTGAAGCTGAATACATAACAAATGTCCTAGCTGTCACAAAAAGCATGGAAAGAAACAGGAAGTGTGTTCTTGTGCTCACTTTTAAACTTATGGTGACAAAATTGAAGAATCCGTGTAAAATAAATGTGATTTTGATCAAAAATTGGTTATTTTATGGCTGTTTTTGCAAATGAACTCCTCATATGTTTGCTAATTAGAAACATGATGGTGTCAGAGGAGGTAAGTGCCCGTCTCGTATCCAGAGGGTTGTGGGATTGAGTCCCGCTCAGTTTGTAGATGTCGTTGTGTCCTTGGGCAAGACACTTTACCAATATTGACTGCTGGTGGTGGTCGGAGGTAGCCTGGAAAGCCATCTTATATATGTGAATATATAGTCTGGCCACGGTCCATTGACGGCTCTCAGTCGTGGGGTGGGATCTACGTTTGTCTTTCAAACTTTCTCCACATGCTATTGGACAACAAACAACGTGACGTACTCAGTTACAGATGTCAGTCAACGAGGCAGTCCACCATACTCCGTCAAAGAAGATGCAAATACATCCTTTTTCTAAACAAACCTTAAGTGCCTCTATCTGCTCTTGACTCAAAGAAAAGCCGAAGTTTAAATAATCCAAAGTTGATGCCAAAGCCGTTTCAAACAAGCTGTCGCCATCTTTGTTTTATCAGTAACATCCCGCCCACCAATAGAGCGCTGTAATTGGACAGCTACGGATGTCAGTCAACGGGGCAGTTCACCTTATATTGTGAAAGAACTACTTAAAATATTTTTTAAAAATATAATAAACGCGCTGTGATTGGCCAGCTGCAATACTGGCTGGGGCTGCGAGGTTCCAATGCAGCGTTGCTAGACCGTCAATTTGGGTTCCGCAAATGACGGTCTAGATTCTAGGCTAGGGCGGAGGGACAGGTGGAGCTAGTGTTTGGCAGCCTTGCTTCCATCAGTGCGCCCCAGGGCAGCTGTGGCTACGTTGTAGCTCATTGCATGAATGTGTGTGTGCATGGGTGAATGACTATTGTGAAGCGCCTTGGGGGGGTTGTAGAACCTTAGAAGGTGCTATACCAATACAGGCTGTTTAGCCTCTGCTTTTGTTGCTAAAACAGATTTTCATATGATTATTGAAAAAACAATTATTCCTCCCCAACACACACACTGGGTGCCTGCCATAAGCACATGTCACAAAAAATTAGTAGATCTCTTTCTTAGCATGGTGGCACGATACAACCTAAAAAGTTGCATTTAGTCCATGAATGTTGATGGAGAAGGTTCCTGTATCTCCTTTTGTTGTTGAAAAGTGAAGCATGAAGTTTACAACAGCTTCTAAAGCATAAACTAAAACATCGTCATAATGTCATTCAAAAGCTTCATAAAAGGAAACAGCACAATGTGTCTGTGTTGACATTTTGCTCTTAATAAAACACTAAAAATCAAACTAAAAGAAAGAAATGACTCTTAAAACGTCATTAATTTCACAAACTATCTTTTTGATTTTCAAAACTAATAATAGAACAGATTAAACTGAATAAATGGATGTATAAAGGTGTTGATATTACTGATTCTTTTAGCAATAATGCCTTATGAGGTTCATTTAAATACCAGTATCAAGATTGTGTGTCACTTTTTTTATTCAGTGAAGGATATTACTGTTGCTTGATTTCTCTGTCGTTCTTTTGCCCCCCCACCTCCTCTGACTCTGAGATATTGGCCTGTCTGTTCATTCCATAACTCTCGCTTTACTCGTGACGCTCAATTAAACTGCATACATTAGGAGAGTTGATGGGGAGGTAGGACACTTGTAATCAAGCATATTTATTCTCTTTAATCACTCCGGGGACCTGGAGACCCCAGGAAGGCACAAGGATGCATGCAAATGAGTTTTCACACACACACGTCCTAAAAACAAACACTTTTGAGCCCACACACACACTACCGCTCACACAGGCCGAAATGCACAGACTCACACACACACACACACACACACACACACGCACACACACACACACACACACACACACACACACACATATAAAATGCAGCAGCTGAACTCAATCAAGCCTCAACTTGGCGGTCTTGACTCGGCCACCTTTTGGCCTTTCCCCCTCAGCACCGTGGTTCTTCAACCCCGACCCCATATAATGACAAGACACTCGTTTACATATTAATGAATAGCTTTGGTTTTTAATGTTTCTCTATAAATTCATCAAGGCGAGCCAACAGGCTGTTGGCGCTTTGTTTTTCTGAAGTGTCTCTGGGTTAGGGTTATGGGCAATACAGCGTGTATGACTCTTGATTCTTTTGTATGTCAGCAGGTGTCGTGTGCAGGCATATTGTATTGGGTGTGTGTGTGTTTGGACAAGATCCTTTTTATGTTTTAAAAGCTCTTTTGATCTTTTTGTCAGATGTTTTCATGGTTTATTAATTCATAAATACAAGCATTTAATGCATTTTAAACACTTTTCTTAACAATTACATTAAGGTTGTATAGAAAGTCAATATTTACAGTGTTTTTCAAGACCTCTGCAGTTTCCCCTGGCATGCTGCCATTAGCGTCTGTGCCAAATCCTGACTGATGGCAGCCCATTCTTGCTTGAAGTTTGTTGGAATTTGGGGGTTTTGTTTGTCCACTTGGCTTTTGAGAATTGCCAACATGTTTTCAATTGGATTAAGGTCTGGCAAGCATCCTGGCCATGGACCCAACATTTCAATGTTTTTGTTCCTCAAGCCTCTAGTTTCCACATTAGGGCTGGAATATACTTGCTGTTTAACCTCGCGTTGGCGCAGGCAGCGGGCTGCGTCTTTCTTCACATACTTGCTGCTGCACTACATGTAGTACTGGAGTGTTCCACTAAGGGGCACAGTAGAGAACTCAGACCGGCTAGAGAGCTGGGTTTGTGGGTACAACCAAAACAAGCATGGCATCAGTAGAAGAGATCAGTAACTGGTTAATTTTGAGATCACGGTAGAATAAACGACAGCAGCGGCACCGTAGATAGTACGAAAGACCTTTAAACCAGACAGAGTCCCCATGGTGAGTGTGTCTCGCTCGTTTTGTCAACTCCACCTACTGGTTACTCGTATATTGCGGCGCTCAGACGCGTCGCGTTAATTTAAGGGGATGCGCACAAATGACGCTTCAAATCAACGCAAGTTACGCGTGGCAGCCATTTTAAACATGCGTATGTGTCGTTAAACAGCAAGTATATTCCAGGCCTTAGCCTTGTGACACAGAGTCCCTGGAAACATCTGTGGGATGGTTGGGACAAGTTGTACTTGGAGGATGTTAAGGTACCATTCTGTATTCATGGATGGGCTCTGAGGTCAAACCGTGAGGGAACTCACTCCATTCACTGGAAATCAACTGAGCATCTGAATGGTCTCACCATGCTTTACTGTTGGAATGACACCACGTGTGAATTGGTGAATTACTGATTGTAGTGTAAGGCACTTTGGAGTCCTCTGACTTAGAAAAGTAAACAATGCAGGAAATCATTTATCAGAAGTTGCTCCTTTACTGTCCCTGTTGACACCAGACCATCCTCCAAAGAATTTGTCTTTAATGTACCTGCAGATGCAGTCACAACAGCTTGCTGCTCTTCCTGAGCTAGTTTTGCACTGGTGTTGGCCCAATCCTGCAGCTGAGCCCACTGGTTCTGATAGTTTCTGGACTTTCTTGGGCAGCCAACAAATGCAGTGGAAATGTAGCCTGGCAATCCATTCTATATATGTAAATATATAGTCTGTCCATGACTTATAGACAAAGCTCAGCCATAGGGGCGGAATCTATGATTGTCTTTCAAACTGTCTCTGCACGCAACTGAACAGCTCTAGGACCAATCAGAGCAACAGACAACGTGCAGTTACATTAAAAAAATTAATAAGATGAATTTATGGTTTGAGTGAACATTAATATGATTTATTTACACTGGACTTCCCTGGGGGGGATTAATTTTTTACAATTAATGAGTAAATAAATAATCAGAATAAAAACAATGTATATATGTTTCTGTTGCTCACCATTTAAAGAATAAAAGTTTATATCTCCATAGTTTTTTGCGAAGACAGCAACAGGTGAGTTAAACTAAAAAGTAAAATTCTACAATAAATTTTGAAATAACGTTTTAAATAACTGAAATGTATTTTGTTTCTCAAATTTGAGTTAAGTGTTTTGGATGCATATTGTGTTTTAATAAAAAAGAATAAAGGAGCAATGCAATGCATCGCCACAGGCTAAACTCTCCCTGTTACCACAAGGACCAATTTTCTTTGGCCCCATCTGGCCACCCTCATCAAACTTTTCTGGAGACGCCCCTGACAACGTGACATAGTCATAGCGACGGAAATCAGTGAATTGGGCAGTCTGTAATACACCTTCCGAAGAAGAAGTGCCTCTATCTGCTGATGTCTCAAAGAAAAGCCAAAGTCTAAATCATCCAAAGTTGATGACTGTTTCAAACAAGCGCCTTCTTCAGCTGCCACCATCTTTGTTGCTCTGGTGCTAGCCCGCCCAATGCCTCTCTACAAACAGAGTGCTATGATTGACCTGGCCTAAACTGCTATGATGTGTATAGATTTCTAGGCTATTCAAAATGTAGATGTATTAATTTTCTTAGATTAAGTCAATTTTTGTGGCATGTAGTGGTGCCATCACAAACATTGAGACAATAAATGTTTAAAAAATGTTTATTTCTGTCATTTTCTTTGACTAGTGACATGTAAACAGTTTAAAGCGTTACTGTAGTTCTCTTGTACTAATGTGATAAGAGAATTAGTTTGATATGAAGGTTCTAGAAACACAAGCAGACACATTATCAATCACACTTGTGTTTTAGAACAGGAGTTATTTCTTTCAACCTGGACAAGCAGTAATCATGTGCAAATACACCTCACTGTCAGTTCATCTCTGCTCGCTGTCAGTAATCTCATATGTAAGAGTGATCGAGATTGAAAGGTGGGAAATAATTAGAAATATTCCCAGTGGCTGCTTCATGGCTGGGACTTCAGCTTTAATTAATACAACCAGAAGGACACACCACACACATCTACACACATTTGTATACACTAACAGTGACACACACTATTGCACACCCTCGGTGAGCAACAGGGGAAATAAAGGTTTAGTTTAAAGAGGGTTTAAGGCCATCTAACACTAAGAGTGAGTCTTTATTCAGAAAAGAGCATAAAAGATCCACCCCGGTCTTTCAACGCTGATGTATTTGTTTATATGGAGGATTGATGTAATTACAGCACTAATCCGCCAATTTTATGTCTTTACAAAACTACTTTTTCTCAGTTTATGCTCCAGACTCAGAACTCGAATAATATCCATGCAGAAGGTTCATCAGTTTTACCATGCTAGCTTTATGTGTGTGTGTGTGTGTGTGTGTGTGTGTGTGTGTGTGTGTGTGTGTGTGTGTGTGTGTGTGTGTGTGTGGTGGCCAGAGAATACTCTGCACCCACACTCACACATGTGTAAAGTCTCCAGCCTATTCACAGAGTCATTATGTATAGGATTCTCTCTTATTTTCTTTTCTATGCCTCCCATTAACCACCCAGTACATCATTGGGCTCCCATCTGCTAATGACAAACTAGACAAAGAGAATAATCAACACTCGTCTTCATCTCGGCTGCGTTTTTTTCTTCCTCAGCCTATTGTGTATCTGCTCTCTCTTCTGTCTTTCATTTGGACAACATCAAGGGATCTTCCTAATGTATGTGTGTTGGTTATAGAAAAGCGTATGTTTCTTCAAATGTGCACACCACGCTTTACCCGTTGTCTATGTAAGTGTGCGTGCGTGCACGCGTGTGCATCGAGTTCACAGACGAGATGCAATAATTGAAGGCCCTCCTGCGGATTTCGCACAATCAACATGGCCACACTGGAGGTGATGAAAGTGAATCAAAGATTGAAGGGAGAGTTGGTTTTAAAAAGGCTTTCAGAGTTCCCCCTCCCAATTCCTCAATTATCCCCACAATGGCTTATTAATACTATACCCACCTTCACTGCATTGCAGCTTCTTTATTTCCCTTCACCTCTCTCTTTCTGTTTTCCACATCAGAGCCACACACGGCTCTATTCATACGTCGTCTCTTCATCTTATTGAGTCAGACCAGATTTCCCCCTCTCTTCTTCTGGAATCCATCCTGGTCTCCATCTTTGTCCTTCATATTTCTTAAAACCCGCTGCCCTTAGCTTTTATATCAGCCCAGATCTCCGTCACTGTCAAACCCCCCCCCATCTCGATCTGTTCACCTTCGCTTCAATCCCCCCTTCTCCCAGCCCTCCCACCCACATTCTCCACCTTATTTTTAATCCCTTTTAATGAAACGGCAGACCCCGCTGCCAGTGGAGGTGATCCTCATTCGCTGGTCCCAGTGTGCGCTGATTGTCTGTCTGCAGAATGGCCCCGGAGAGGGATGAATAGGATAGATGAGTCCGTATTGGGCCTGCTGCTGTAATTCACACAATACTGCTCTTTCTCTACTGCTGCCATCAAGGCTCCCTCCCGTCCTCTTTTGTTTTTACATGTATAGATAAGACCCAAAGGTGTGGTCCCCCATGAAGAAAACACACTTGTTACCAAAATTAATGAGGATATGAATCATTAATTGTTATTTGGTTATGCTTTCTATCACGTCAAGGAGTTCAGGAACGGCGGAGAGGAGAAGGTTGTTGAGATGGAAGCATCAGTAAGGAGGCTGTGTCTGTTATCATCCATAACGTGTGTGTTTGATTTCCTTCAGCCAAGGAGAAGTTTTCAAGATCACAGCAACAAAATATTGAATCAATGCATTTGCTGACTCCTGAAAGCAGGGATAGCGTTTGATGCCGCGACATCGGATGAGAGGCAGAGGGAAATAGTTGCATCCTCTCTCCTTTGCTTCCTTTTTTCTGCTGGTCTCTCT
The DNA here is from genome assembly GCA_006937985.1 of Aphyosemion australe. Lineage (NCBI taxonomy): Eukaryota > Metazoa > Chordata > Actinopteri > Cyprinodontiformes > Nothobranchiidae > Aphyosemion > Aphyosemion australe. The sequence continues at coordinate 2,847,622 of SSNS01000002.1, forward strand.
CCTCTTCTCTTGCTTACCACTGGCATTGTTTCATTTAGCCTATCTAAAAATATAGTCCTCCTCCCTAGATGTTGAAAGAGAAGGAGGAGGGGGGATTCCAACATGTGTGCTACCGTTTCATCTGCGAGGCATGGAGAGGAATCTTGGGGGAAATCAGGTGTCTTAATGACAGCCGAGTGTGCTGCATGGGTAATGCCAAGTGCCGGCATTTGCAGTACACGCATTAAATTATTCACATCAAAAACTCATTGTTTGTTACCTGACAGAGCTGCGGAGAAAGGTGGAAGGATGATGGAAAAGCGTGATGAATTAAACATCAGGAGGAAGGAGTGCCTCTGAGAAAGAGACGCAAACGGCGAGAGGAGAGACAAGAAGAGTGGAAGATGCATTCAAAAGGGATGTTTAGAACCTAAAGATGTACTCTTGTCTTCTGAGAGAAGGGAGGTGCAGTTGAAAGTGTGTGTGTGTGTATTTACATCTGTGATTTTATGATAATGTGTAAGGGTGTTTGTACTACCCGCATATTATCCCTGCTTCCACTGTCAGGCAATTGGGATGTGAAATGGGAAGTCAAAACAGGAAGTGAAATGTAGCTCTAGATTCTGAACGTGCAGCCATGCTGCTCAAAAATTCAAACCAAGTTCATTCAAAGAAGAGACACTGACACAAGTGAACGGATGGCTCTAAATACAAACAGGAAATTTCAACAATCATACAGTGCAATTCTGATAAAAGCATAAACATTTGTGTTCTGGCCTAAAGCCAATCAGGGTGGCAATGGTGAAAATACTGTTGCTTCAGCTAGCATCTCTATGTGGTTGCATGTTTTTCTGATTTTTTATATATTTTTTTGTCTTTAAGCAACACTGAATGAGTTTCTCACATCTCCGTCCTAGTAGTTGAAGCAAAACTTCAACTGTCATGAACAACCCTCCCTGCTGTAGCTAGCGCTAACCAAGCTAACTGCTAGCCCAGGGGTCACCAACTCCAGTCCTCGAGGGCTACCATCCTGCACGTTAGCTGTTTCTTTGATCCTACACACCTGATTGAAATGAATGAGTAATTAACAGGCCTGTGCAGCATTAAACGTGGTAAAGAGAGGATTAAATTACTCCATTCAGGTGTGGTAGAGCAGGAAACACAGAAAACCAGCAGGATGGTAGCCCTCGAGGACTGGAGCTGGTGTATACCTGTGCTAGCCTTTACATTAGCTAGCAGCACAGTAAACAGCTATTGTCGTAAAGCAGGTAGAGACCTCCCACTAGTGTTCCTACCCAAATCTTGAAACTGTTAAGTGCAGTTTTTGGTCAGCAGCCTGTTGTCCAATGTGAAGTTAGTCAAGTTTATGCCTGAAGAACCACAGAAACCAATTTGAAAGCAATAGCTTCAAGTGTTGCTTTAAATTGTGGTTTCATGACATCCTAATGTGATCAACTGAGTTTTAACTCTGTTACTATATGAAGCCATGGCTTCTCCAAGCATATCTCTATGGGATAGAAGTCAGTGTGACCATAAAAATGCTTCAGAATTTTCTGTTTGTAGTTTGCTGTAATTTTGGTCTACATAACCAAATCTTTACCAAAACACTAGAAGCCACCCTCCTTATGAAGGACCTTGATGTGCAAAACTTAGTGGTAGTTAACTTAAATGGTGAACGTTGATTTTGATGAGAGAAGACATTAGCAGCAATTCCTACAAATTAATCTTTAAGCATCCTTTAAATATGGATTGGATTTAATACTTTATGAAGTGCAATGATAATAGCTTGTTTCAGAGAAACAAAATGTAGCGCTTAACAATGTACTTTAATTAATACATTATGCTAAGTTGCGTTATGTAAATTCCCTTTCCTGTAAACGATTAAAAATAGATTATACAACTAGTTTGAGTGTGTTTCCTTTTGACTTGGGAGTGGAAAGAAAGGGGAGGGGGAAACACATGCATTTATCAAAGGGTGATTAAGTTTAAGGCAATGATTCACTAAATATTTAACAGCTTTGCTTGGTGCAAAGTATATCATGAATTATAGATGCTGGGGATGAGCATGTCTTGGTGTAAGACAGCGTTTAAAGACTTAACCTACAATGAGGGAAGAACAATTACCATTGTAATAAATGAGGGAGGGGGTAGTGGGGGGGCGACCATCTATTCGTTATTTCTAATTAATTTTTGAGGATGATCACAATTGGGGGGAGGGGGTGTGACGTCCATTAGTCTCTGACACTTTGGGGACCCTTTGGCCTTGATAAATGGACTCTATGCTTCAAAGTGACACAAAGAGGTGCACGCGTGCACGCGCTTCAAGATCACGAGCACACACGTGTTCTTAATTACAGAATCACACCTTCGCATAAATTAGGAGTCCATCAATCGAGTTAGATTATTTTGCATTTCCTCTGTTTTTCTAGAATCCTGCAGCTATCCTCTCCCAGATTTCATTAGGTAAGGATGCGGGAAACTTGATGCTCTATTTTCTCCCTTTTCCTGTTTTTTTTCCCCCTTAACTTTCACTGTGCATTACTTGATGTCATATCACCGAGGAAAAGAGAAGAGGTGTAAGCATGGCTCCTATATTCAAAGTCACTGGAGCATTCCATGTGTAGTGCTCTGAAATATTGATGAGTAAGCAAAAACACACTGCGTCCTGTCACTTTGGGATACGGAGGCAAATGGAAGTCACAAGGAAGAAGGATGATGCCACCTCTCCTTTTCTTTTCTGGCTGTAGCCAATTTAACTGTTGGCACAGGTAATTTGCTTTTTTATACAGTCATGAGGGTGGTGGGCTAACCCTAACCCTAAAAGATAAGCTAGTAAAACTCAGCTCAATCAATGCATCAATTATCAGCCTATATACCAAGATGTGTGTGGAGTTCAGGCTCAACATGGGGGCAGAGTGATCCTTCAGCACCTCTGATCTGCATTATTCAATCCATTATTCCATCTGAAGCTCTGAATAGATTCAACATTCATGCCCAAAAAAATCATATTGGGAGGAAACACTCTTTTTTTCCACAAGCGCTTGTTTGCATCCAACGAGGTCTTTCTTTTATTCATCCCTCTGCTCTTGTTTAATTGATTATTTGTCTTTTTTCATTTGATTTCACATCCTTTTCTTCTTCTTCCACTCCTCTCCGGAGCGACGGAGGGCTCGCTTTCAGTAGCTCGTGGGGCAACGCTGATGTTAAGCCTGTCTAGTTTATCTGTGTGTAGTCTTATTGATCCTTTGGCTAAGACATTAGATCTGAACGTCATGTCAAGGGTTTGGTGACCTCTAGCAGTCTCCCTCCAAGTGATAGCTTTGATAAGCCTCATTCCTCTCTCTGTTCTATATAGAGCAGCGCCCTAACCTTTAGCCTGAGTCTGTGTTTGAGCCTGACCTTTCTTTGATGTGTAATATACACCACGTGCCGTCCCGACCGCTGAACACACTCATTCAGACAAGAGATGCACACATGTTCTCGTATGCACACACACACACGCCCTCACGCGTGCACAGTTAGTCAACACCCTGAAGCACCAACTCCCTTGGAACCTTATTAAAACCACCTTCAGTGGAAACGGGGGAAGTTCTCAAAGTCTCCATAACTTGTATAATGTGTTGTATGAATAATGTTTTCTTCTCCTCATTTCCCCCTTTTCAATCGTTAATGCAGAAAAGCCTCACTTGTGCATAAAAATAAAAAAAGACAAAGTTTGCCTGCTGCCACTGATGGGCGTGTGTTATTTACTAAAGGCAACAAGCTGGCCGAGCAGGAAGCGAACGCGCGCCCGAGCCCAAATCACACTCGTACAATCACACCCTTCAGTCATGTGTGCATACTGGCTCACACACACACCATTCCTGTTTGATGTTTGCCAGTCATCCAAGATCCCTCACAGCTCGCCCCTGCCTCCTACCAAATAACCGTCTTCATTAATTAAAAACCAAAAGGCAGTGTTATTATAATTCTCTTTGCTCGCCCCTTGATGTAACGGAGGGGCGTGCGCGGTGTTTTGTGGCTCTTCGAGAGTTTGCTTTCATCATTGTCTAAGATTCCCAGCGGCTTTGCCTTCCTGCCATCAAACTCTCTCGCTTCCCTTTTTTGTCTTTTCATCCAATGAGATGAAGTTTGGAAAAGTTGCTCCTGCCCAACAGGATCCTTTTTAGCGGTTAATGCCCTTCCCAGCTGGCAGGCTTCTAACAGCCCACCAGCGGGCCACCGGTGGCAAAGTCGGACAATGTTATTAGCTTTGCAGCCTCTTTTTTCTTTGCCAGCTTACAGCTGATGGCGTGAAATTAGCGTCGGCTTAAAGCGGCCCAAAGCTTGATGATGACTTGCTCCGTAGCTCAGCTTTTGTTTACTTGTTTTGTTTGTGCATGCAAGGTTTTAGAAAGGTTATGCTGCAGATAATATAGATAAAAGTGACTTAAAATGCACAACACAGGAGGCTTTTTAATAACCATGCAAGGCCCTCTTCATCACATTTGTTGTGTGACAGCTGTTTGAGACTGGTGCACAACATATGGACGGACAATTAGAAGGCAAGACGAGCTGGAATATATAACACGGATACAGCAACTTGACAGGCAGGCAGGTTTAAAAAGCTGATGAGAAGAGGAAGGACAATAAGTGAGAAAATGGAGCACGCTGCTGCACTCTGTTTGCAAGGGCTAAACTTATTAGTCTGTTCTTAATGCCTCTCAGCGCAGATAGCATTAAGAAATACACGGTAATGATGATTTGTGTTCTCCTCGGCCAACTCAGAGGAGCCCACTTATTCCACATGAGTGTTATAATTGGCACCTTATTGCATTAGGCCAGAATGCACTGTGTGATTTCCTGGGTGTCATTTTTGACTAATGGATTCTTAAGAATAGTAATCTAATCGCTGTCATTATTTCAGCCTTTTGTGCTCTTAGAAAAATCTGTCCTGATTCACGGGGAGAAAGTTTTAGCTGCGGATGTGTTTGGGCATGTTGCAAATTAAACCGGACTGCGTGTAAACAAAACGAGAGCGAAAATAAATCAATCTGGGTGAGTGAGGAACTCCTCTCTCCAGGCTTTTAGTGTTTGCTTTAAGATGGATTCTTTAATCTTATTGACCTTTTTTTTCCAAATGTGTCTAATTATATTACATATGTACATATATCAGGTGTATGTTTGCTATTCCTAAAGGCGAAATTACCAGAACACGAGTAAATCCTTTATTTTTTTTTTGGTCAGTAATACTAATGGCGGAGCCATGGCATGCTTGTTATTTGCTGGTATACTTTTCAGCAAATGCCTGGCTCCCCATTACTTTGTGTTCAGTAATCACACGGCTTCAACACACCGCAGCATCTCATTCTGCCTAAAACTCTAAAAAAACACACCTTTGCAGCGCTACCTGTGTTTCCATTTCCACATACCTTGATCCTGGTGTTGTGTCACTAATAGAGGTGATGTACTGTTTATTTTATTGATCATGTGTTTTATCCGAGCATCAATGCTGGGTTCACTCACTGGCATGCTCATTCCCTTTATCAAAACAGACACTGGACCTCTGCTTTTGAGGCTTTCATCAAGCAAAAAACACCCATTATGGTCTCCGACCGGCTCGCTCGGAGGAAAAAAAATAAAAAATGAAATACTGCTGGTGTTCCCCTGACATGCATCATCCCAATTATGCCCACACGGATGAGAATGTACACTTACACAGGTCACATAGCACAAACACACACCAACAGCTGCATAAGCACTTATAATTTTGTTTCAATTTCTGCCACGGATTTGGTGCACACACACACACACACATACACACACACACACTGGTGGTCTTTTATACGAATATACAGTATCATAACTATTTTTGTTGCGTGCTCAGAAAGACACACACGGACGTTCTTTGAGTTTGTGTTTGTCTTTTGAGGCTGAGGAAGTGCAGGAATGTCAGAGCGGAGGCTGATCTGATGGTGAGGAGTGTGTCCTTCTGAATAACCCTTGACAATCAAACACACACGAGAGAGAGAGAGAGAGAGAGAGAGAGAGAGAGAGAGAGAGAGAGAGAGAGAGAGAGAGAGAGAGAGAGAGAGACACCACACCTTCCCGACATGCCTTATCACCCCACCATCCCTGCAGCCCTTTTCCTCCATCTCTCCTGTCTGCTCACACCCCCACTGCTCACCCCCACCACCACCACCACCCACCCTACAGGGAGAAAAGGCTGACTTGCATTCAGCAGCATCTCTCTGGAAAAAAAAAAGAAGAAATGAATAAAAGAAAGGAGACGTCCCGTTGACAGTCAATGTCTGCGCTGCCAGGAGCCAAAATAACTGTCAGCAAATGCCTGCGACTGTCCAAAATGCCACCAAGACAAAGGAAGAAGAAGAAAAAAGATAAATGAATACATGAAATTTTGTCCCCAAAAAAGAACAACCTTACTATTGTCTGGTAACATTAAGGTTTTCTTGCCAAACCGACTGAAATGAAAAATAAAATCCTGTTGAGGGGATGGAAATGTAAGGTCTGTGCATGAAAATGATGAAAAAAAAATTGATTTTGCCATAATTAGAAGATAAAATTTGGGTTTTAAGCAAATTAACATAATACTGTGCTGCTATTTTTTGTCCTTAATGTATCACCATAAAATACAATTGGCTTCTGTTTAGCAGTTTATAACATTTTGCTTCAACCTTTGTTCTAAATAACATATATTTCTCATTTTCTTTTAGTTTTATTGTCATGCCAACTTTTATTTAACATTATGTTTCCTTATTTTACCTAAAAATCAGTCTATAGAACTTCAGATAGTAATTAAAGCACTTCTCTTCACTGCCACTGATTGTTTAAGTGCTCATGTTGGATGCATGAGTGACCTGATTTCATACTTTATGTTCTTAAAGCCATACTATGCAACTTTTTCATATTTTTAAATAAATTTCAATAAATAAAATTTTTAAATAAATTTCAATAAATACATTTCTTGAGCCATGTGCTAAAACGACCCCTTACAGGGTTAATGAAATGTCACTCAGACCCCCACCGCCCTCTGTGGTCAGAATACCGCACTTGCAACTTCAGAGTGGCGGTCCGGTCCCTGTTGGACTTAGTAAAGTGGAGCTGACATGACTGGTGCTACAGTATGTAGCATGTTTTAGATCATGAACACAGCTGATTTGTTTGATTTAGTGATGAACCGCTCCTGTAGACACTAATGAAGGCTGAGGAGACATTTCAGCAGTTAGATTAAGGTGTTAAAAAGACGAACGCACAGCGAGGAGATAAGTTTCACTTTTGGTTCCACTAATGAACACTAGGGGGTGCTAAAAGCAAGCCAAAACTGCATAATATCCCTTTAAGTTACTATTTCCCCTTTTCATTTTGGCACCATCCTGGATTCAAAAATCCTGGATGGTGCTGACAGATTCCAAATGTCCTCACCCCGTGTTTCCTCTAATGATCATTAATTACAATGAGTGTAAGGAAGCCCGGGTGACCTTACGTTTTAGTGTCATACCTAGGACCGCCTTTTACGCCAGACATCCTAATCGAGTGCATGTCTAATTTATGGGACTGCAGTTTGCCATTAAGGGCCTGATCCATGGAATTAAATAACTAGCAGACCTTCGCTGGTCCTGCACTGGTGCGGCTGGTGGATGGGGGGGGAGGGGTGGGGTGGGGCATGATGAATGGCCCACCCCTCCTCTACCTCATCCTTGACTTTGAAAAATACTGTCTCTGCGTTTTAGGTCAGCTTCTGACAACAATTAGGAAGAGCAAAATAGATAGACTGTGACCCCCCCTCCCCTCATTCCCTCCACCCCCATCCTCCCTCAACCACCAACACCCCCACCCCATCCACCTCCTTCTCCTATCCTCAACCCCTCTTTCTTTAATTTATGTGTTTATTATCTGCGTTCCCTACGTTATCCAAGGTGTGGGATTTTTAAAACCCAACCAAACACGGAGGTTATGGGATACGCAGGTAGACATAACCTCAATTAAAATGATCTATTAGGACAGATATTCCATTTAAGTATAATTAAATTCTCCTGAGTTATTAAAAAAACATCCAAACTTAATGCAAAGCAGCAAATTCTAATCGGAAACTCATCTTAAACAAAGCTGTAGCATACCTAAATAGATCCTTATTAAGAGATGTGTCACTTTTTTGTCTTCATCTTGTTTTGCCCCTGAATATTTTCATGGCCGTCGCTATTGATCTTGCAATGTGAGGGAGGTCGATCCAGCTAATTCCCTTTTTCATTAGTGCAAAGCCCCCAAAATTCTTTTAGTAGATCTGTCTCTTAGAGGCATCCAATCTCCGGCTTCTCCCAATGACATGAATGTAAGCCTGTGCTGATGGGGCCTGGTGTAAATGTATTAGCCTGCGCCTGTGCCCCTAGCCTAGCCAGCTATAATTATGTTAGGAACCAATGAGACAGCTGGGAAATCAATATGCTAAGACAGATTGAGTGGAGATGTGTGGCCAGTGAAGTGGGAATAGAAAGGCCTGGCAGCTCCCTGCGGTGTGAAGGAGCTAGAGTCGACGATTAAGCCATAGACTTAGCATTTACTGCTAGGATTCACTGTCTGAATCTAGTTAGCATTTAGGGAAAGATCCCTTTGAGCAGACAGTGTTACCGTTTTGTTGAGTCTTATTCGTTAGCTGAATGACGTATCATCTTTCAGGGCTTGGAAGTGTCAAAACATACGTTGTTTATTTTATGAATCGTTCTTTTGTGTTTTCCACCAATGTGCACAGTAATAGATTGGGATTAAGATGGCATTTTGGTACGGAATTGTATTGACAAAGGTCATGTTTTCTTAGTTTTCTGATCTTATCATTTTAGTCAACTAGAAGCTGTAAAACATAGTAAGGGCCTAATATATGGAGATATATGTGGTGCAACAGTATTTCTTTTTTGTCACTGAGAATTAGAGGTGTACAAAGAAGCCAGTGTTTGTATCTGTATTTGTATTTGTTGAGGGTGGAAAGCATTTGTATTTGTATTCGAGTAAAACTCAAAATAGGTGTAAAAATATTTTTTTTGCATTACACTTCTAATTTATGTTATAGTGCAGAAATTCAATGCAAAGAAAATGGATTTTTACACCTATTTTGAGTTTTACTCAAATACAAATACTTTCCCCCCTAAACAAATACAAATACAGATACAAATACTAATGCTTTGCACCCCACTACTGGGAACTTGAAGTCACAGAGAAAAATCCAGAAAAATCTAACATTTCTATACATGTGGGACACTCATTTAATCACTACATTTGCAGTGGTCTCTAGTAGGAATGAATACCTTGTAAGTCGTACTCGGGGGAACTAGAAGTTACCTACATCACAGCTGAGCTTCAGATGACAGGATTTGGACTATTATTTCCTGATATTTGGAGATCTCACCTCTGATTGGCTAACAGCAACACGACTCTACTACTGACTCTGTTTGCTCTGCAACGTTGATGTTTTATCTCCACAAATAACCCAAGCCTGGAGGAGTTCTGCTGTGTGGTGGAGTTGCTAATGCTAACTGTTAGCTTCTACTAGTCGAGATGTTGTCTGCTGTTTCCTGGACGTTAAACCAACAACAGCCTTCCCCATTGTGGGTCAAGATTGGTGAGTGCATAAATGTTAAGTGAAAGTGTGACGTAGATCTGTCAGGCTTTTCTAATCCTAGAGTTTCACCGTCTATTTCCTATCAGAAGCTAAAGCAGGAGATAGGTGTAGGAGACTATTGGAACTTTTTGAAAAATCTCCACTCAAGTGGAGAACATGAACTTGATTATTATAATTATGATTGTTACATCCCAGGCTGTCTAGGGGGCCTGGGGTAACAATGAGGACACAAGCACTGGTGATGTTAAAATTAGTGTAATAAAATTTATTTACAGAAACGATTGAATAAACCCAAACAAAGAACAAATCAGTGGCAACTGAAAAACAACTGGTAATAACTCTTTGACAAAGATCTCTAATCGACCAAATTAAAACAAACTTCTCGAAAGACCACCACCTGGCATTCCAAACCAAGGTGATGTCTTATAAAAACAAGACGAATGCGAAGCGGTTAATCTAGAGATTCTTAACAAAGACAGCCAAATCCACACAAAGTTGTTACACAAACAAACCTTTACACAAAACAAAATGCCACTGAGGAGCCAGCAGCACAGAGAACACCTCTCTGTCCTGCTGCCCCCTGAATCTGTAGGCTGGGTGGCTTTTAAGCACTGGCTGGCCTGATTGTCATTTGAGACAGCTGGCAGATACCAAAATGAGCTGAGCAGGTGTGGGAGGGGCCAAGGTGCTGCATCTCTCTCCTCTCACACAGGAAGGGAGAAACAGAAGACAGAATTACACACAAACAAAAAACCAAACGGCCCAGGGCCGTAACAATGATTTTGTGAGAATACCTTTGCTACCCCATACCCGTCCAGTGGATGGCAGTCTATGGAGCGGCATTCTCAAAATAAATAAGGCAGCACATGTGCAAGTGTACCATCATCACCCACACAAACACATGAAAAGCAGCGTTTAAATAGATGTCCAATGTGGCGAGCATCATACATACCAAGGTTAAAGCAATATTTGTTTTAAGATGCTTCCTTCAACTGATTTAAACTTTAGAAATCTGTCTCAAGGTGGGATGGAAGACTAATGAAAAGCACCTTCACCACTTCTCAAGAGCATTTCTGGTTTTTGTTTGTTACCAAGTATAAGTGCCACTGCATTGGGAAAAAAAAAAGTAGAAAGTGCTGAGATTAAAGGCAAAATGTTGAGATAAAAGGTAGAAATTTCCTTTCCAGACCAAAGTTGAAATGTAATCAATAAAATGCCTCATTTTTTACAGTTTACTTTGTAAAACAGTCTCCAAACCCTTAGTTACAGTATAATAATAAAAATGGAACAAACACAGTTGGGTTGGGGTTCGCTTTCTCTGACTATTTTTGTAATCGCCTGCTTTCGACTTTCCCTCTGGAAATAGTATTTTAACTTTTTTATTGATATTTCCAGGCTAATCTTGCCTGTTCTTGCTTGCTTTTATCTTCCCATGGCATGAATACAGCCTCATAGTTGGTGTGTTTCATGTTCTTGCACCTGCATTGTTTTCACAGTAGTCTGACTTCCTCCCACAGACCAAAACGTGCAGAACTTGAGCTACACGATATTCCGAAAGCATCCAAATTGAGATATGACTGTTGAACTGTGTAATAACAATATCAGTGACTAAAAAAAACCAAAATTTCTTCTCTCCTTGTATGTGCCTTGATATTTCTCACACTTTGTTCTAAATCTGTGGTTGAATTTTAGGTAAAGGGTCAATTTGGAATTTAATATCAGGACTCAATTTTGCTGCCTTTGCAAAAACGACCTTCCAACCACTGGTGTTCTGATTACGAAGTGTTTTTCTTAGATTTTGCAGACCCAGTTAACATTTCTTTTAAAGCTTAGTTTTAGTTATGGATGCACCGATACCACTTTTTTGGAAAACGAGTACGAGTACGAGTACTTGCATTTCAGTACTCACCGATACCGATACTGAGTACTTAATAAAAACATGATTTTAATTTACAGATAACAGCTTTAGTTGTATACTTTAACAAAAAAACAAGGCACTCATTTGGAATTAAGAACATTTATTTAAAATGAAAACTTCTCCCTGCTCTGAGCTGCAGCTGGGGCCTTGGGGGTGGGCACTCGGCGCCTGTGATTAACCCCTTACACGCCACTCAAACAGACATTTCTCAGACCGTGGTATCGGTCCCCGGTATCGAGGGACTTTTAACGAGTATGAGTACTTTAGAAAATGTGGTATCGAGGCCGATACCCGATACAGATACCGGTATCGGTGCATCCCTAGTTTTAGTAATCTAGAAATCGAAACCAGTGCAGTAGCAAAAGAGTATCCTCTGCAGGTTGGTCTAGCCACGCCCCATTGTAGCCTCAGCTGGTCTACCATTGGCATGGCTAAGTTTAGGCCGGACCAATCACAGTGAATACGCTATGCTAACTTGTAGAGACGTTGGGTGGGTTTAGCACCATGAGGGTGGAGATTTTTTTTTTATGATGATGTCAGAGCTGCAACAAAGCAAAACAACAAAGATGGCAGTGGCTTGGGAATGGTGCTTATTTGAAACGACGTTGGCATCAACTTTGGACGATTTAGATTTGGGCTTTTCATTGAGACATTGTAAGTCTTTTGTTTTAAAAAAGGATGTATTTGCTTCTTCTTTGACGGTATATGGTGGACTCCCCAGTTAACGTTCTGTAGTGATGAATACATCATGGTGTTCGTTGCTCTGATTGGTTCTAGCGTTGTCCAGTTGTGTGCAAAGACCATTTAAAAGACAACTGTAGATTCCGGCCCACGACGGAGTTCGTATGGGTCATGGCCAGACTATATATTTACATATATAGGAAGGCTTGCCAGGCTATTGTTTTAGTGCATTATCAAAGTAATTCTAACTGGTTACAATTCCACACTGTGATGCATTATGATGAGAAGCGCAGGAAATGAATGATTGACAGGTCGGGGTGACGCAGGACAAGTGGAGGTGGATCAAATGAATTATCTGTCAGAGAAGATGACGGTTCTGTCTCAACTTGGATAAACGTCCTAATAAATCAAAGCACATCTGTAATTTATATTCAATTAAGATGGCGGGGGCAGGAGGGTGGCAGGGAGGAGGCTGAATCAAGACAAAGGTTTTGAGTATCGTAGGGATTGGGAGGGTGGTAGTGGGGGGTGCTTTGGCGTGAGGGAAAGAATTTAAAGGGGTGAGAAGGGTGCAGAGGGTATGGGTTGGGGGGCATGCATCTGCTCTCAGCCCCAATCAGCTGCCTCGAAGGCACCGTCCCCTAACAATGGGCCCCATCAGTGCAGCGAGCGGAGTCACAGGCGTAAGTGCACCCAATAAGTGTGCAATTTCTGCCCATATGACCATCCTGACACAATTGCTCTAATTTTCCTCCTTTGAAATGACTGATAAAAGACTTAGGTAATTGCTATGCCACAGAATTTCTTCCATGATCAGGGGAAAGAAGGAGGGAAGAACCGAGGGATGAGGAGCAACAGAGAGAGACCGAGAGGTTTGTGTGAGTCTGGGTGAAAAGTGATACAGCCCCAGGGCTCGGGGACGGATACTAGAGTGTCAGTTTGTGAAAAATCCCAAATTAATACTTGTCGCTTCATCTCCCCTCTCTCTGAGTGACTGTCCTCTGCATCCACCATGGGATCTTATTAAGTGGAGGTAATTTGTCCTGACAATTGACTGGAAATCACTCAGTTAGAAAAATTCCGGCAAAATATATTCAAAACATGGTATTACGTTTTTTTTTTGCTGCTAATTCTAGTGCTAAGTCTAACATTGCTGAGAGATTTAAGTCACACGGTAATTGTTTTGACTTGAAGTTGTCTTCCATTAGCCTAGAAATGTAGACAAACCACAGCTGTAGCAAAAGATTTGGTGTTAAGATTGGTCTAGCCTCGCTCTAATGTAGCCTCAGCAGGTCTACCATTGACTCGGCTAAGTTTAGTTGAGAGACGTTTGGCGGGCTTTTTCTTTTTTACGATGACGGCAGAGCTGTGACGGTGCAAAACAACAACGGCGGCAGCTTAGGAACGGCACTCTTTTGAAATGGCCTGATTTAGACTTGGACTTTACTTTGAGACATAAGCAGATAGAGGCAGTTATGTCCTTTCTTTTGAAAAAGGATGTATACTTCTTTTTCAACGGTGTATGGCGGACTACCACAAATGATTTCTGTCACTACGAAGACACCACATTGTTTGTATCTCTGATTGGTTCTAGCGCTGTCCAATTTTGTGCGGGGGCAATTTGAAACACAACCGTAAATTTTGCCCCTACTACAGCTCTATGAGTCGTGGCCAGACTATATAATTACATCCATCCATCCAACCATCTATTCTCTTCCGCTTATCCAGAGTCGGGTCGCGGGGGCAGCAGCCTAAGGAGGGAGGCCCAGACTTCCCTCTCCCCAGCCGCTTGGGCCAGCTTCTCCAGGGCAATCCCAAGTTGTTCCCTGGCCAGCCGAGACGCCTCCAGTGTGTCCTGGGTCTTCCTTTAGGTCTCCTCCAGGTTGGACGTGCTTGAAAAACCTCACCAGGGAGGCATCCTAACCAGACCGAATATAATTACATATATAGGATAATCAGAATCATCTACATTAAGAAGCCATTTGACCACCTGTACCGTGTTGTAGTATACGTGTCTGCACCTCCTGTAGGTGTGTTCAGCTTTAATCTGAAAGCTTGACCTAACCCGTGTCACTTCTCACTATGACCTTGTCCTTAGCAATCAAGCCCCTTTTATCTGATTCCTCGCGTTTGTGTGTGTGAATGTGTGTGTGTGTGTGTGTGTGTGAGTGTTGTACTCTCACCCATCTCATTGAAACAACATGTATTCTGGACTGTGGCCCTTGCCTGATTGGAGTTCGGTTACAGGGATAGATAGGATGGTAGAAGATGTGCAGAGGGATGGAGGGAAATAGATAAGAGAATAGTAGTTTAGTCGCCTCAGTAACTAACCAACTTCAGAGGACACCCAATCAGCTTCCCCAAACGCTGTGTGTATGTCCTTGTATGTGTGTGTGACACAGTGTGACAGACTCCTGAGGTACTGATTCTAAACACAGTCTCTGCCAGTGCCTTGGTAATGTTGGCTAATAGCTTAATCAATACTTATTATGGCCTTATTGGTTCACTAAAGTGAGAACAGAATCTCTCCACGCACAGTGCCTCAGTACAGAGAATGAAAGACAGGGCAAAGCAAGAGAAGAAATGTCTTCTGCTGATCCAGAAAGACAACCTAACCTCCCTCATGGGATTTTCTTATTCAGGAATCCAATTTTCCCGATGTGATTGACTCGGATTGGAACACGCGGAATGAGGCTAACTCTTTTAGCACTCCGGACAAAGTGCTAAATGCTTTGTCCCCTATTTTCAAACTTTTCACTCCTTGACTGCACTGGTCATCCACAAGTAGCACAGGCAAGGCAAAGGGCAGTGAAGAAGTAGGTGAGACTGGATGTAGTGAGTAGGAGAGCAAATAGAGGGTGCATGTGGAGAAAAAGATGATTAGTTAGCATTAGCAGGAAGCATCGGTCCAGGGAAATATGTTTTAGTAGTTTTGTTACATTTTTTATTTATTTATGACCCTAATTTATATCCTTTACAAATTTTGTCAAATTGGAATGGATAAAAATATTTATTTTTTTCATTTTGCTCATTAGTACATTTAAAAAACATACATTATAAAATTGTGAACAGTAAATATTTATTATTATAGCTGTTATGTTGAAAGATATTGGGATTTATTATTTTATGTAAACCTTTTAATTTTATATCAAAGAAAGCATCATAAATTGTTCAAAGTAAAAGTTGACCCCATCTTGGTTTTTGTATACTTTTATATAATAATACTGTTGATAAATTTGTAAGATGTAAACATACTTTGATTTAAAAAAATGGCTAAATATTTGATTTTATGACATAAATTGTAATTTAACGTAAAAAAATGGTCCGGCCAATTCTTTGTGACTCAATTTTCACCATTTTCAATGATTTTGCATAAATTAGCTCGGTAACACTTTACAATAAGGGTCCCTTTATTAACGTTACTTAGTGCATTATTAAGCATTAATAAACAAAAGATCTCTTTATTAATGTTCCAGATGTTAACTATTAAGTGTCCTTAAGGTTAGGACAAAGGGCCAGGGGGGTGTCTGCTTAGTAATGCAATACATAATATTTACATTAATATTAAGCAGTTGTTAATACTTTATTAATAGTTTATTAATGCTTAATAATGCACTAAGTAATGTTAATAAAGGGAACCCTATTGTAAAGCTAACCATCAGCTCTTTGTTTTTATGGTCATTCAATTAAAAGTGTCTAAAGAAGCTTGTGAATAAATTTAAAAAACGGTTTTCAAATGACGGCACCGATGTTATTGTACTTTTTTACATTTGATCTCCCTTTTAGGAAACCTCCCTAACACGATCAGTGTCGTCACTTCTTCTGCTGGAAATTAGCAAATCATTCAAATGGCACGAGGACTAATCCAGTCACTGACAAAGTTCCTGCTGTTTTGTGATTCCATTCCAACTAAATTACTTCACCAGTCAGGAAACCGTTTGATATCCAGCTCCCTCTGGGTTACGACTGCCTGACCGGCAGTTTCCCCAGGACCTTCCACGAGAACTCCCTCCCTGCGTATGGAGAGGAGATGCTGCGGTGCAATGTTCTGAGTTTCAGCTGTGCTTCAGCGGCGTGATGTGGAAAATGTTTTGAATAGGCGCTGATTGCACAAATCAAGTACACAGGGACAGAAAAGGGGCGAAAAAGTGGCGCTCTTGAACACCAATCTTGCTAGCGCTCCATTCTGCTCACAGGATCCTCGCAGGGAAAAGAGGAGGGCTCGCTGCAGGAAATCAGGGCGGTGATTGACAGATTAATCATCCTGGTGTTCGGTGTATGCATGTGTGTGTGTGTTCAGACATTTCTGGATATCTGGGAGCCAGTTTAGGTGTGTGTGTGTGTCCCTGTTGACCTTGACAGCTCCATAGTGGAGCAGCAGCCACCTTTAAAGCTCAGTCATTGAGTCACAGCATCCATCCTAGAATTATTCACCACTTAACTAGTGAGCAATTTAGAAATCTGTTGCATGAGTGTATTATTTCCTAAATAGTTTAATCAACCTGAGGTATAATTAACAATTTAAAATAATTGACAATATTCTAATGAATGGAATACCTTACTCAGCAATCTGAATGTTTCTGTTTCCTGTAGCTCAGGTTCTGCTCTATGGCAGCCCTGGCTCACACATTACCACTTCTCAGCCTCGGGAGGTGTGACCCCAAAGTTAGTTACCTCTAAATAGTTCCTCAATATCATCTCCATCCCCCAGTCACTGATCCTAGAACAGATATTTTCTTATCCGTCTAATGGTTAAGGTTAGGGAGATGGTCCGGGGTAATCTGACCCTGAATCTGTGGTGGGAGACAAGTTATTCCTCAGGCGTCTCTCCTGCTCGTCAAACAGAGAGAGGCGAGGCGAGCCAGGGGGCAGTATGGGTCTAGCAACCTGCCTCGTAGCAAGGTTGAAGTGTGTGTCGATGTGTATTCACGTGTTATTTTTGCCCTCTTTGTGTGTTGTGCTTGCACGTCTCTCAAAATTTGACTTTAATTTGCTTTTTCTTCCCCGTGCGCGCGGGACTGCGGACGTGGGTGTAGGTGTGCGCGTTCGTGTCGAACACGCAGAGGGCGAGGGAGATGTCATGTTCAGTTTGTGTTTGGCTAACCCAGCGGTCTCCACCCCTAATAGCAGGGTCTATGGGGTGTAGACACATGCCAATATTCATTGGCAGTTGAATCAAGCCACTTAGATACCATCTGTAAACAGGACTCAGAGGGCCTGGAATTAAACTGAAGGCTGGAAACATCGGAGCTCACTGCAGAGATTACCAGAGGTGCATCCAGGTTAATGGGCTCTGCAGCCATAGATCAGTTACATAGATATTGGCAGGGCTGCGAGTAAAACCTCACATCTTACAAATTATTGTTGCCGTTGCTCGGAGTGCATGGGAAATGCCACGACTGGACTTAAAAACAAAGATTATTTTAAACTGATGAAATGATGCATCAGATTAGGCCTTTTTCTTTTGGCTTCTGTTAAAATAGATCAATTCCATTCATGATGGGAGCAAGTGCTCTTTTCTGCAGAGAGAATGGGACAATATCGAGAGAGGCTATGTTTATTATAACTTTCCACTTGAATTAAACTAACACATTATAATTTGACGCCAGCGTTTTCCAAATACTTGCTTTGAATTCTGTCTTTTCTTTTTTTATTCCCCCCTCCCTGGGTTCTCTGTCTCTCTTTACTTCTTTTTGCCACCATGGCGCTCTGCTCACCAACACTGATTCATAATCTATAGCTGTGCCTGGGAGACCAGCAGCTATTGATTTAACGCCTACAGTAATCCAGCGCTGTATCCGCTGCTTGTTAGAGATGCTGGGGTCCAGGAACTGGGGCTTGCAGAGGTAGCCAGGCAGGAACTAGGACAGAAGATGGTGTTTTTATTATTTTCGGGTTTATTTTGTTTTAATGTGAAGATTTTTTTACTTGCCTAAATAAGTTAAAGCAACATCTTTGTTAGAGATCACCTCAAGACGACTATTCAGTAATATTACACTCTGAAACGGAACTGATGACCTCATGGGTCGTTACCAAAGAGTTAAAATCTTTACATTTCACAATAGTTTATGCAAACTTTATACCCATTACACTTCCATTATGGGTGGAATACAGCAAGCATGTCCAAAGTGTGGCCTGGGGGCCGTTTGTGGCCCTCTGACTGATTTTGTGCGGCCCCCCAATTGCATTTCTTGATTTTGAATTGTTGCTATAAAGTGATACTTTCTAGGGATGACGCTATATCGGCATTGATATCGGTATCGTCCGATGTTAGTCATTTTTTAACATATCAGTATTGGTCTGATATATGAAACTGGGCCGATGTTATCAAACAATATTTTTTTCCATCTAGTAACCATTTCTGTATCAGTTTCAGAAGGGGAGGGGGTGATAATGCGTAATTGTTTAGTCATATGACAGTGATATTAATCATCTCAGAAGTGTAAATGTGCGTGGTGTGAGTATATAATATATATATATATTTTTATATATAATTCTAATATTTGGGGTGTTTATTGGCAAGAACCTGACAATATGATATGTATCACAATACAGGGGTGACGATAAAATATCTTGCGATACTGAAAGACAATATTTGTGATTTTTTTTGACTGAACTTGATTGAAAAACTCAGGCCAGATGCCTCCAATTGTGTCAAATGTTTTTGCAAGATTTTGTTGCGCTGTCAGAGTTAAGGCAGTGAAAACTGCTGCCACCTAGCAGTCGGGGTTTAAATTGCACCACACAAAAAATATAGTAAACGTTTGCGTGTAAATTCTCAATAAATCTGCTTTTAAATATCAATTCAATATCGTTACACAAAATATCACAATATTTCACTGTATTGATAATTTCTTAAACAGCGATATTAATATCAGATATTGATATCGGCGTACATTTTCATATCGGTGCATCCCTAATACTTTCTAATATTTCTATGTCCATGCCTTTTTGGGCCAAGTTTAAGGAGTACAAATGGAAAACTACAAAATTATTTTTGCATTTAAATGAAAATCTCTTTTTTGTTGCCAGCGAGGACTTGTAACTTAACAATTTTGGCCCTTGTCTTGAAAAGCTTAGACACCCCTGGATTACATGGTTAGTTGCATGAAATTCTATGGTTATTCCTAGTCCCAGAGGCCCAGCAGAGAAACATAGTCCCTCCAGCATGTCCTGGGTCTTCCTTTGAGTCTCCTCCCAGTTGGACGTGCCTGAAAAACCTCACAAGGGAGGTGTCCAGGAGGCATCCTAACCAATGGGTCCAGACCATTTGGAGCAGATTCATAAGCTAAATAAATGTCTCCTTTCTGAATGAACGGACATATCGGTAATCTTAAAACAGCTGTAATCACTAATATTTTACAGCGGTTCATTCCAACAATATTTTTTTTATCTCAACACCATCGTCAATTTGATGCTACATGAATATTTTTTTAAATAAAAATTATTTTTCTGCCAACCAACCCCTCCATACATCGAAAGTGCTACATTTGGCTGCTTCTGGTGACATTTGCTCTAATAAATAACCCTGGAACTTTCTGTAAATAATCATGCAATGTGAAAGTGAAGGTGGTGTGAAGATTTGTAAAAACAACAAAAAAGTAGCATAAATCAAAATGGAACTGGTTTGAGCTGCTAATTGGACTAGCTGTTTCCTTCATCAGTCTGGTTGGATAGCAACACTTCTTCTGGACAGAGGATGTGCAAGAAACTGTCTAAGATGTTAAAGATAGTCGTTATTTTTAACTTTAACACAAAAACACCCTTCAAAATAGTAAAAGTATCCCGTAAAACTGTAATATTTGTCTCATCTTGCGCATGGTTAATGATTAATATATCTGTATATAATAAAATATACATGTCAAAGTTTGTCAAGAAATTGTTCTCTTGCAGTTCTGTCACAGTAACCTTATGCTGCTCACATTCTGTAGCCTAGTTCAGTGTGTGTGTGTGTGATATGTAGTGAGCGACAGCTAAGACAGCACTGACATATTCACACTGAATGCTAATCATGCATGATACCAGAATAATAGACAATGTCCCTTTCAGTTCATTAAGCATGCAGGTAAGTGGATGTGTAATTTAATAGTAATTATAACATCTACCTAATTTGGTTTGGCCTGTCCATCATGCTAATAGTCCATTCTCCGCACACGTTTTCGCCTGTGATATGGCTGTGTATATATGAACAATACCTTTACCATCACAGCTCCTTTTCATTATAGATAATTGCAGACTGTGCATCTTAGATCACTCTATTTAATGTTAATGGCGATCTACTTCATTTCGTGAGTGACAAGAAAATGTGGCCGGAAATATACAACCCCGGAAACCTAACGGTGAATTCCATTTTATTTTATGCAGGATAAACTTCACAGCAGTTTCTGCATGTCTAGTGACATTTTATGTTTTTTTTTTTTTTGCTTAATGCACCTCAAGCAGCAAAACAAATCAAAGGGAAAAACAAAGGTGTGCAGTTAAATCTGAGGTCTTATGATCAAGACGACGTGAAGGTTGAAGAGGAACACTAATCTCAATCAAAGGTGAACCTTCAACTCAAAGAAAGACAAGCATGGTGACCTTCATTAGTGTGGCTAAATAATTAGCTGACCTTAGCTAATAAGTGTTGCGCACACACACACACACACACACACACACACACACACTGTGCACCGTGGTTTACATGCACCTCTAATGAAAACTGGACTGATGCACAAAGCTGATTGCTTTGTTCTGATGAGCTTCTGGCTCGAGTGGCTCACTTGATTGATGGATTGATGAACGCAAGCATGGATGGAGCAAAACGGACAGAAAATGACAACTCTTGAAGACGAGTGCTACTGTTGGAAAATATAATCCATCGGTGGAGCGAAAACAGAAGCTATCCACTTCCTTTATTGGACAGATGTTTGAGTTACCCTGTATAGGAGGATCTTTTGTGACGTCAATGTTTATGTTTTTCGCATTGAATCATGGGATTGTGTGGCAAGAAAGCGTAATTTATACAATTGTTTTGCATGTTTGTAGGGGGATTTAGCGAAGCAGATGGATCATTCTTGCTGTGTGGTTGATTGTTTGGCCCGTGAGAGGCTTGATAAAAAGTTTTATTGGAATTTCCTTCGTAAAGGACCGCGAAATACGAAAGAGATGATTGCGGGCGACCCGGACTGTCCGAACAAAGCCTGGATTCCTGCAGCAACAGACCATTTGTGAGGTCATTTATTCATGGTAAGTCCTTGTGACTAAGTCTTTGTTAATTAGAGAAGATGTTTTATAAAAAATTCATCTTTTGTCGTGTTGTTCTCACGTTGTGATTCAGGTCTCAACCCGTGATCATTATAATAATAAATAAATAGATAAATAAGCAAAGTGATAATTAAAGGGTGAGTAACACCATGGGCGGAGACTTCCAAGCAGACTTCCTGTTAGAAAAATACCTGCAAAATAGGCGTCACCTGGAGGACCGAGGGAGCGGCACTGAGGCAGTGATTGACAGCACCACCATCAACCACTCCACGTGGGCTCTCTGAGTTTCCCAGTCGGAAAAACTAGTCATTTACAAGCGCGTGCGCACTCGCGCGTGTACAGGAGCGCACAAACAAGCAAACCTAGCGCTCAGGAGAACAAGCAGACTCCGAAGCACCAGCAGGTTGGAGGATTTACTGTCCACCGCGATCACCAGAAAAAAAGGGGAGGAGGAGGTTTTTTTTTTTCAAGGAGGCGAGCGGCTCCGAGCTCTAACGTGTCATATCGGCAGGTGAGTGGTTGCGCCAGGTGGAGGTGCGGCTGACTCAGCTGAAGTCCAGTGCAGCGCAGCCACGTAGTAAGGTAGACAACGTCACCGTGCACTGCATCTCTACAGCAATCAGCTGGGGCTGATTCTAAATCAGTGTGGAGCAGAGTTTTAACCTGAAGGTGGAGATATAATTATGGTTTTTGCCTGTAATATTACATTTTACGTAAGTTGCACTAAACTGCCAAAATAATGATTACACATGTCTACAGCACTATTAGATACTCATCTATACAGGTTATCAGCACAAAAAAGTTGATTTAGGTGTTACTCGTTCTTTAAATACTTACTTGACTTTGCAGTCTCAGTGAGGATTTATCCATTTTTTTGGCAATCAACCACAAGTGATTTAAATAACGCTGACTCTGCTCGTCGGGGTTGCCTCCTGCTTTTAGCACAACCACGGGTTTCTGATTTGCTGAAGAGATCGGCCCAACTTACCTTGGAACAAAATAATCGTAGACCTCCAAACGTCTGAAAGCTTTTAATTCTTCACGAGTGAAGGGTCCAGGACTTCAAAATTTGACTTTAATTTGCTTTTTTTTCCCCCAGAAAAAAACTCCGGCAAATCAAATCATTTTCGTCATCCCAGAGCTCATAAATAACATAACATACTGCCCCCTTTAAATAACTTTAATTTTGTCTTCAATACAGATTTTAAGCGTCTCTCTAATCCTCCTCCTGTCTTTAGACGTTAAAGCAACATTCCACAACTTTTACACTTTAAAATTATGCTTTTTTGTAAAGTTTTTGCGTCATAGTATTATCTATTATGTTCATTTTCATACCTGTGATAGTGTTGGGGGGTCCCACGTCTGTTTGCCGCGCTATACAGTTTATCAGCTTCGGGTAGCCGCAGGATGTACTGACTGGGTGTCGTTTTACGGTCCTATATGGCAAGCCAAAGGGATAAAAAAAAGTGTGCATTCTAAACACGCGTTATGTCTGCCAAAATATGTGACCAGTACGCGCGTTTTGACGCCAAAGGGGGCAAAAACTCACATGTTCTAAAGCGAGCATTATGTCCGCCAAAACTAATGCAAGTTTAGAACGCGCATTTTTTTCTATCCCTTTGGCTTGCCATAATTGTATAACGTAGACTCGCTGTAGCAGCGGCAGATTCACCAAAGAAAGCTAGAAATCCCTTATCAGAGGAATATAGGAATAGAAAAGAAGAACGTCATAGAGCAAGAGCAAAGACCAGAGTTATTATTGGGCCGTCTTTTCCTCGCTGGAGAGCTCTTTTAGAAAGAACGGCATGAACTACGGACTCTAACCTAGCCGTGCTGCTAATGGCTAGGTAAGTAATAAATGATTTCACCAGGGTTATTGTGTTTGGTCGGGCATAAAGTTGTTATACAGTCCTGATGAAATTATTTATTCAATGGGTGGAGGTGGAAAAGTTTGTTTTCGTTGTTTTGCCTGACATTAGGAATGCAAACATGCCTCTAATGCCCGAGAGAGATATTTAATGTTACGACAGTGACGTTACGCAGCAAGCCTCTAGAGGGGGACAGAGACCATATAACTGCTAATTTATGGAATGCTGCTTTAAAAAGGACCTAGAATGTAAGCCAACATTTTCCTTCTTGTTGTTGAATAAAGACAACTTGGGTGGTCAAAAGTAGCATACCAAAAAGTCAAAGCCGTGTGTGACCTACTTTTGATGTAAATTAGAAAGTTGAAAAAGGCGAGAGAAAAACTTCTGATTTGAGAAAGCCTTCCTTAACACATCATAAGGGGGAGCCCCTCCTCCTCAAACCTGCATGTCTCCAGTGTCTGAGGCCTTCTGGGGAAACCAACCAATCAGCAAGCAGCTCATTATCATATTCATGTCCTGGCCGAGTGGGAGGGGCCAACAGCTCTTTTCACAGCAAAGCTGGTTTAGGGGTTTTAGAATGGCCTGTATCAGGACTCCTGGGACAGATGAAAGCCAAAAGAGCATTTCTTATGCTTTTTACATAGATGATTAATTGCCTTCTAGGTCCTCTTTAAAGTGTTTATATATTGGGGATTTCACCCGTAAACTCTCGTGAAAGTGTACGTCGCGTATTGATAGCGAGCCATATTGTCTGTGTTTCTGCCACACAGCCACTCGCGCACAACAATGAAAAACAATGTCAACAAAGATCCTCCTACAAGCAAAGTAAGGCTTGGCTTTTTTAATTGCATAACAAGTGATAAATATTTTTAAACGAATGAAATAATTCTTAAATTTCCCTCCTGCCTTGAAAAGAAATTACCATATTTGTCCATTTTGTCGAGCTCTGTCATCTGCTACGTGAGCAGGCTTTTCTCTGTGACCGATGCACTAATCTCTGCCGTTCTCCTGTGGCTACAGAGAGCTGAAGAAGGTTAACTTCACCTTCCAGGGTAAATAAAAAAAACTAGAACAAGAATGGTTGTCTGAGATAGGGGTTATAAACAGCGATCATTAACTCCGCTCCACAACACGCTGGCACCTTAAGAGATTTGTCAAAGGTTGCTTCTTGGAGGCCAGTTTTGTGATGAAGAGCATTAAAACCACTAAAGAAATGTAATAATTGGTCGCCTAAGGAATACATTTCAATTAAATAATGAACAACTAGTATTTTTTACCCAAATTTGAACTTTTTTCATTATAAGCTCTCATTAGATTTGCGCTTTGTCTTTATAGAACACTTCAGATGCAGACTGTTTATTCTCTGAGAATGTCAGCGAGGTAATTTGCATTGTAGTAACTGATACCTTAAGCTGAAGCATGAGAGCCTTTCACAGAAAAGATAAATGCCAGCACGTCACCCTGAAGGCTGTCAACGGTGAGTAAAACATGTCAATGACTTGGGGAATAAGCGCCTTTACTTACTCCAGTCCATTTTTGGGCCTTTGGTCTGACAGTTTTAGAACGCCGGTAATATATTCTGGCACCACGTCTGAAGACAATTATGTGAAATTGCTGCTTTCTCATCTAGATTTGCCTGTCTCCAGTATTTTCATCTCAATCCAATCCAATCTGAAACCATTTGAGCAAATAAAAAGATATTTACTTCATCTTCTGTTACAAGCTTTCAAAATTACAGGCTTCGGGAAGAATCGATACAAAATGCCATCTTAGCGGCAGATGCATGCTCTGTGAGAATGCTAACTTTTCCTTCTCTTGTGTCTCGCCGTTTTCCCACAGAGGAGGAGACTGGGAAAAGAAGCTCCTCACTAACAACTTGGGGAGGAGGAGGTCGGATTTTGTGGTGGATGTTTATAAACTACTTCTGCTTGCAGGCCGAATGCACGATTGTCTTGTCCAAGACGCTAACCTTTAGCATCTCGCTGCGCTTCGGCGCGTCTTACAAAGTTCACTCCGAGAAGGGAGCCTTGACCCCGCGGATGATTTGGAGGACTGAAATACCACTTTCATTTATTATTTATCCAGGCTGGCCGAGGGGAAGGCAAGTCGTGGTGCTGTCATACCTGACTGGCTAATGTAAGAAGTGGCCATCTCGCTGCAACCCTGGGGAATCAAAGCCCATTACTGGTTTGAGAGATTGCCTAATGTCCACTGTGAACACACACACACACACCAGATAAAAACATTAGGATGAGAGAGAGATGTGTACACACAAAACACACACAGTGTAGCGGTCTGAGAGGTGAATATTGTTCAGAATCATGGGGAAGTGAGAGGGAAGCATTCAAAATTCACTCTCTCCACTAAAGCAAAGTAATTATGGTTCACTACAGCGACTCTACCAAAACGTGAAAATGTGTTTATATCATTAATATAGTATTAGCATCACATGCCACTGTCTGGAGTGCATATCATGGAAGATCTTTTACTTGTTTCAGCAAGTGGAGATGTTTGGTGACCGCATCTATCAGCATTAGTGTGTGTGTGGGTGTATCTGTGTGTATAATTGTGAAGATGGTGGCTTAATGACCCTTTGGATCTGCAGTCGAGGTGTAGCTAATGAAGCATACATGTATGGAGCACAGGCCTTTGCCTTTAATAGCAGATTCCTATCGATGCCGTAGATAAGATTAATATTTCAAAGCTAATGTTTTTGTCGAGGAATTTGCAAAAACAAACGGCGAGATGAGGCTTCACACTTGCTTGTGCAGGAAAATGCAATTTTCTCCGACTTAGCCACTGATCTTTTTTAATTACAAACCTAATAGCTTTATAGATTTTTGAGAGATGAATTCTTATTGGCATTTTTATAATTACAGGTCTTTATTGCTTTTTATGAAAATAATTGTCAAGGCTCATTTACTCCACAAACTCAATGATGTGGGCAAATAACCTTCAAAACATCAGTTCCCGTTTTTCAACTCTTTGAAATATTAACTTATTCAGCCATTCTTTTCTTCTTGTTTTGTCTTCTTCGACACAGTCCACACAAAGACTTTCTCAAGCTTGAAACTATTTCTTTCTCTTTTCTTCTCATGACAGTTTCAGGGATTAATGTGTATAGACAACTGTTGTTATCTTTTAAGCTGCTAGTTGGACACTGTGTTCAAATATACCATGACCCCCAGAGGAAACTATAACCAGAACAATGCATACTGGCTTGTGGTGGTGTAGGGTTTGGCCAGAATAGCACATACGTCAACATACGCTAAAATGTGCTGCTGAAATAACTGGACCTCTTCAGCATTAACACATGCACGGAGCCGGAGCGAGCCAAGGATGTTTCAGAGTTCTGACCATGGAGAAAATAAATCTGGACACTTTAGCAAAAACATATTTAGAGGAGCTGGCTGGGGTTCCTGGGGTAGTCTCCAAAGGCCTTAGAGAGTAACAGCCATAGACAAACAGTGGCTCTGAGCCATACCCGGCTTAAAAAGTTAAACTGTGAATTAAAACTGGCAGAATAAACTCAACCAAAGCAATTTATAGGAAAACAAAGCAAGAAAATTATAAAGTATATATTAGGGGTGGGACTTGATTAAAAAAGATTAATCTAATTAATTAGAGGCATTGCAATTAATTAATCTAGATTAATCGCATTTTAATAGCTCAAGAAAATGTGCCCCAAAGCAATTTTTTATTAAAAATAATGAGGCAGAGAATCAAACAATAGAAATGTACATTATTATTGTAAACTTAATCTCTTTTAATTTCTAAAAAAGTGCTTTTCAATTGTATTTCAATTCAAAACAGGAAAAAAGTTGATAGACAGACAGACAGACAGACAGACAGACAGACAGACAGATAGATAGATAGATAGATAGATAGATAGATGATAGATAGATAGATAGATAGATAGATAGATAGATAGATAGATAGATAGATAGATAGATAGATAGATAGATAGATAGATAGATAGATAGATAGATAGCATGAACTCCCAGATGACCTTGGCAGATCTGGATCATTTTGGTTTTTCATTGCATTCCCAATTCCCTTCTTTTTTTTATTGTTGTCCTGGATCCAACATGGATACAGACAATAACCGGAAAGAGCATTTAGAACTTTTTGGGTTGAACTGAATGTAAATTTCCCCTTAACAATTGCCAGGAACATCTGTTTTATCTATAAATACAAAGATTATATAAATGAGTCAAAGATGTGGAATCTTTAAACCTCATGCTTCATTTAATGGACTTGGAGACATTAGAGGAAAAATAGAAGACTTTTTCCTTCTATAGACAACCCATTAATAGACAAGACTAGCCTTCTATTTAGATGCATACATTTACATATTTGGGTCATTGGTCATTTACTAGAGGTTTGAGCATGTTTACTGCCATTGTTAAAACAATGCATTTAATTGAGAATTACTTTTTAAACAAGTTGGGAAACTATATTATAGCAATGGCAACATTCAATTCAGTTCATTGGAGGATGGAGGATTGGGGTTAGCTAAGAGAAACTGTGTGAATGGCTGTTAGCGTAGCCTGTCTGGCCTTGGCTGTGTCTGCAGCAACTCCAGAAACAGTCTCTGTTTTGGTTCCAACATTTTCTGTCTCTATGGTGCTGGATCCTGTGTAACGTTGAGTCAGTGTGGTCTGAGGAGTCTGCTACACATGTGAATATGCTCGACAGATGTTAGCTTGCCTCCAAGCAGACAGGCTCTCCTCCCCCTGGCCTGCTTGGCTTTGGTTGTGACATGGTGACACACAGTAGCATCTGGAATTCAGACTGGGTCATCCAGGGCAAACACGATACAGAGCCTTACATCACTCACTGGCTCACGACCTACCGCAACTTTGACAAGAATAACAGTGGCAGACTATTGAAAATAGATTGGATTTCTTGCTTAGAGGCTGTAAAATTTAGATTGGTTTATTTTTGTTTTCACTACTTAAAGTTGACCCGTGATCTGACCCAGTGGAGCGAGAGTGGTAATTAAAAACAACCAAGACTGCGCAAACGTAGCAGATTGAGTTTGTAAAAGAAGAAAAGTCAAGTAGGTACATACGGATTATGAGAAATACCAACTGTTAGACTGAGATGTGTTAACTGTAATTGTACAGTGAGGGTTTTATTTTTCACTTGAGGCTACCACCAAAAACATCCAATACTCACTTTATGGAATAGACCCAAAGGAGAGAAAATCAGATGTCTGTTATTGATTGTACAACAATGAGAGCAAGCCATCAGAAAAACGTACTTCAGATCTGTGCTTTTCTTCACGGGTTTTGGTGTGGGATGAATGGGATGGACTTAAAATTAACAGTTGACATGATTTGATTTGTAGGCCACTGAAAAGGCGATTCAGAGGTAAAGGCACATGTCCTAAATGTAATATTCATAGAGCTTACATTTGAAGCAGCGTGCAGCGGAAGAATCACAAAGTTAAAATTCATTGAAACTTAGAAGTAGATTCCCAGGGTGTCCTTTAAAACCATCATGCATGTGAACCCAAATTAGATTTAACCCTAGAACTGATTTCCAGCCAGCTTAAATTCAATCTCCGCATGCTGTCAAAAGAAAAGATATTGAAGGTTTTTGAAAACGAAGTATAAAAAGATGTCTTGTTGCGTTAAAACCACAAAACTGTGGTTTGCAGTTTTATACCTTGCAGATGGAGCGAAAAGGAACCAAGGGGTTTCCGATTAGGCTAATTTTTTAGGTCTATTTCCCTAATTTTCCCTTTTCTATCGGACAGGTCTTTGATAATTGTGATGAATACGTAGAAGTCAATATGCTCATTAGGAAACCCCACTGCCTTCCTCTTGTCTTTGTGTGAGTCTTGATGCAGTACTGTTTTTCTCGATTTCCATTGTTAGCTGACAGCCAGCTGAGCTCAAAGACAGTGAAGCGTCAGCTCATGAAACAAACATTTAGCGGGAGTACAACAGCAAAGCTGCCAGCTGATGTGCACTCGTTCAAATCCATCCCGTCATGTAAATAACTTGTTTCGGTGTGCTTTCAATTAAAGCGGAGGACGAAGTGCCATTGCTGCATTTGATGGATGAGCTTAGATATTGGAGTGTACCGTTGGATGACAAAACGTTCCCACATTCCACCTCAACTCCTCGTTCCTATTGATTCTCCCGGCGGTTATTCATCAGGGCGTCGGCCACTGTCAGATCAGCTGCTCCTTCCCCTCACAAAACACATTTTCCACAGTTATTGATAAAGCTATTTGACCTTTTATTCAAATGTCTGTATGTGCCTGTGTAACATGCGCACATCTGTGTTTTCTTTATCCCCCGTTCTCGCCAGGGGCTTGCAGATTGGCGCAGTTACACGAATAAAGTCAGGCTGTTTTGATTAACGCCAAATGAGTGGGTCTATTCTTTGCAGATGTCTGTTTCAGCAGTACAGAGCTTTGCTTTTGCACAACAAAAATAAACCCTGAACCTGTTTTACAGTTTGGCAAGAGAAAGAACACATATACAGTACGCAGAGTCCGCACACACACACATGCCTGTGTTCATATACATCAGTGGTCTCCCACATACTGGGACTTGCATACCTTCATGCATACTTTTTCAATGTTTTGAAAACATTCTGCCCTTTTGTCAAGGTGTGGACAGGCAGTCTTGGCTGCTGGTGGAAGACTAAATGTGCCTTGAGTTAGAGAAACAGAGAATGGAGAGGCCATTGCTAAAACTGTTGCTGATCAAAGGAGAGGCTAATGATTTTATGAGATGCTTTCAGTGGTTTCAGACAGCATTGTATTTCACAAAGATGTATGAAAATTGCTTCAGAAATCATCTAATGCTCTATAATGTATAGAAAATGCATATTTTAATCAACTGGTGTGACATAAAATAAAAAGTGGAGCAATATCGGGAAGTGATAAAGACACTGAGCTGCATTTAACATATAAAATACATGTACTGCAGTCATAAGTCAATACCTAATATCTAATTTAGATCAACTTTTTTTCTGTTTTCTTTTAAATATCTGGTTCTAAGCTATTGCTTTCAAACTGGTTTCAGTGGTTCTTGAGTCATAAATCTGAAAAAAACAAACAAAAAAAATGTACATTAGACAGCACTCTGTAGCCCTCTGCTTACCAGAAACTTACATTTAACAGTTATGTGGTTCAGGTAGGAACAATAGTGGGAGGTCTCTACCTGCTTTACGACAATAGCTGTTTCCTGTGCTGGTCGCTAATATAAAGGCTAGCAGTTAGCTTTTTGAGTTCGCCAGCTGTCAATTAAAAGAAGAAGAAGAATTTAGTTTTTCCTTTGTCGGCATCATGGTGGAGCCTGGAAGTTAAAGTAAGAGTGTAATATCTTTGGAGGTAAAGCAAAGAGCTAAAACATCCATCCATCCATCCATCCATCCATTGTCTTCCGCTTATCCGGAGTCGGGTCGCGGGGGCAGCAGCCTAAGGAGGGAAGCCCAGACCTCCCTCTCCCCAGCCACTTGGGCCAGCTCCTCCGGGGGAATCCCAAGGCGTTCCCAGGCCAGCCGAGAGACATAATCTCTCCAGCGTGTCCTGGGTCTTCCTTTGGGTCTCCTCCCGGTTGGACGTGCCCGGAAAACCTCACCAGGGAGGCGTCCAGGAGGCATCCTAATCAGATGCCCGAGCCACCTCAACTGGCTCCTCTCGATGTGGAGGAGCAGCGGGTCTACTCTGAGCCCCTCCCGGATGACCGAGCTTCTCACCCTATCTCTAAGGGAGAGCCCAGCCACCCTGCGAAGAAAACTCATTTCGGCCGCTTGTATTCGCGATCTCATTCTTTCGGTCACTACCCAAAGCTCGTGACCATAGGTGAGGGTAGGAACGTAGATCGACCGGTAAATTGAGAGCTTCGCCTTTCGGCTCAGCTCCCTCTTCACCACAAGAGACCGGCACAACGCCCGCATCACTGCAGACGCAGCACCAATCCGCCTGTCGATCTCACGCTCCACCCTTCCCTCACTCGTGAACAAGACCCCGAGATACTTGAACTCCTCCACTTGGGGCAGGACCTCGTCCCTGACCTGGAGAAGGCATTCTACCCTTTTCCGACTCAAGACCATGGTCTCGGATTTAGAGGAGCTGATTTTCATCCCAGCTGCTTCACACCCGGCTGCGAACTGCTCCAGCGAAAGCCGGAGATCACGTTCTGACGAAGCCAACAGGACCACATCATCTGCAAAAAGCAGAGACCTGATCCTTAGGTCACCAAAACGGATCCCCCCACCACCTTGGCTGCACCTAGAAATTCTGTCCATAAAAGTTATGAACAGAATCGGTGACAAAGGGCAGCCTTGGCGGAGTCCAACTCTCACCGGAAACAAGCCCGACTTACTGCCGGCAATGCGGACCAAGCTCTGACACTGGTCGTACAGGGACCTAACAGCCCGTATCAAGGGGCCTGGTACCCCATACTCCCAGAGTACCCCCCACAGGGCCCCCCGAGGGACGCGGTCGAACGCCTTCTCCAAATCCACAAAACACATGTAGATTGGTTGGGCGAACTCCCACGCACCCTCCAGGACCCCCCCAAGGGTATAGAGCTGGTCCAGTGTTCCACGGCCAGGACGAAAACCACATTGCTCCTCCTGAATCCGAGGTTCGACTATCCGACGGACCCTCCTCTCCAGAACCCCTGAATAGACCTTACCAGGGAGGCTCAGGAGTGTGATCCCCCTGTAGTTGGAACACACCCTGCGGTCCCCCTTTTTAAATAGGGGAACCACCACCCCGGTCTGCCAATCCAGTGGAACTGCCCCCGATGTCCACGCGATATTGCAGAGCCGCGACAACCAACACAGCCCCACAACATCCAGAGCCTTAAGGAAATCCGGGCGGATCTCATCCACCCCCGGAGCCTTGCCACCGAGGAGTTTTTTGACCACCTCAGTGACCTCTGCTCCAGAGATTGGAGAGCCCAACCCAAAACCCCCAGACTCTGCTTCCATCCTGGAAGACGTGCCGGTGGGATTGAGGAGGTCTTCGAAGTACTCGGCCCACCGATTCACAACGTCCCGAGTCGAGGTCAGCAGCACACCCTCCCCACTGTAAACAGTGTTGGTAGTGCACTGCTTTTCCCTCCTGAGGCGCCGGATGGTGGACCAGAATCTCCTCGAAGCCGTACGGAAGTCTTGTTCCATGGTCTCACCGAACTCCTCCCACGCCCGGGTTTTTGCCTCCGCGACCACCCGAGCCGCATTCCGCTTGGACTGCCGGTACCCATCAGCTGCCTCCGGAGTCCCACGGGCCAAAAGGACCCGATAGGACTCTTTCTTCAGCTTGACAGCATCCCTAACCGCCGGTGTCCACCAGCGGGTTCGGGGGTTGCCGCCACGACAGGCACCGGCCACCCTGCGGCCACAGCTACGGTCAGCCGCCTCGACAATGGAGTCACGGAACATGGCCCATTCGGACTCAATGTCCCCCGCCTCCCCCGGGACGTGTTCGAAGTTCTGTCGGAGGTGGGAATTGAAGCTCCTTCTGACAGGAGACTCTGCCAGACGTTCCCAGCAGACCCTCACAACACGTTTGGGTCTGCCAGGTCTGACCGGCATCTTCCCCCACCATCGAAGCCAACTCACCACCAGGTAGTGGTCAGTTGACAGCTGACCAGAGCTAAAACAGGTTACGAAATTACAGACTGATGGTGACCTGGCTTTGTTGTTACGTGACTTAAGTAATAATGTTTTTTTTGTCCAACAGTGTGGATCTTTTTACTTCGTGGTGTATTTAGTATCAGTTGGCTTGTGTTAGCATTAGCATGTTGTTAGCACTAGCTACAGCAGACTACAGCAGTTTTTTTTACCACAGTTGTAATTCCATTTTTAACCAGTAGGAGGGAGAAGCGAGAAACCTATTAAGTGGCGCTTTAACATTTTTAAAATGTAATCAAATTTATGATTCTGTAAAAAAGATTTGCTCCAAAATTGAATCAGTCCTTAGTGTTGGTGAATGAATTGACCCAGACAAAAAGTCAAACTTTTTCTATTTATAAAATAGAAAGAAAAATCTGATTTTTCAGTCAAAAATATTATTGTAATATTTTCAACTGACCCTTTGACATCTGGAAATATGTGGTAAATGTTGAAATTGTTTGCGATTTTAACACACATTGGTTTGTATGATTTGAGAAGTTCTTAGTAAACAATATTAATACAAAGAAAATAGCTAAAACCATTATTAATGTTAGATTTATGTCATATCATAACTCACAGCTTGAAGTTTTTGTGATCAGTAAAGCTACAATAATAAAAGATTAACATTTTACTCACCTACAAGACAAAAAAGGTTATCTTGCCCTTCATGGTGCCCACATTTTAACAAACTTTCTTAGCAAACAAACTAAAGACCCTTAATCTTAAATCGCTGATTTTAAAAGCTACCTTTCTTTGTGCCACTCATTTGGTTTTTTCACATATATGAACGTAAAAATGACTTACATTTATTTAAGTTTAAAAAGAACTTAAAAGAAAGTTCAAAGAAAATGTACAATTTTATCTCAAATATTTTCTAAATGCATTTTATTCTTCTTGTTTGAAGTTTCTAGGAAAACCTAAAGTAGGATTTAGGTCAATAATGGAGCAATAAAAACAAATCAAAAGCCAGATTTTTGGGATGCTTTTATTTAAATGACACACAGCAGCTTTGACATGGTGTGTGAGTTTTTCGAACCCCCTTTAGATTGAAGCACAATACTTTTATCCCACAAATTTCTCGCTTATGTCTCGTCCTTGCTATCAATAATTAAGACCGGATCTTGGAAATGGAAAAAGTAATTTCCCTTGAAAGAGGCGGATGGAATTGACATAAACCCTATCCCTTAAAAAACACAGCCCAGGAGGTATCTAAAAGCTCAGTAGTTGCCAATAAAAGTGGAAAAACAGAAATCTTTCCAGCAAAAACACAACAACAAAAACAAGTACAAGTCATTGACGTGGAGAAGTGAAAAACAAGAGAGACTTAAGGTGATTCTCATCTTCCACTCCAAAGCCCGGGCACTCCCCAAAAAAGTGGGAATGTAATTTCCCAGACTAGGAACATAAGCCAAGAGTAATCTGGGCTGTAATACTTCCTAGTCCTTAAATAAAAGCCCTCCATTTTAAGTCTTCAACCTCGTTTTCCCCCCGCCCCCCTACCCCTTCTCCACCTTTAATAGGATTTGGTAGAAAATGGCTTTGTGAATCGCTCCTCTTCGTCTTGCTCAAGGAAGAGCGAGCTATTCTCATTGAGAAGTGCTTAATTGCTTTAAATGACTGATGATACACGGCGGGAAAGGGCCTTGAGGTAGGGGCCACAACCAAACACACAATAGATAGCACTCCTGGATGGGTAGCAAGGAGTGTACAGTGTATCTATGTATGTGTACATTTTTCTCCGATCCTTTTATTTTTTGTTTGTGTAGAACAAAGATGAGAGCGAGCCACTTCTCCTTAAGGCTCGTAGGAGTGCATGGACATACGTAAACATACATCTCTTTGGCCAGATGCATGTGTGTACTTGCATGTGTGTGTGCAAGAGGGTCGCCTAGCAGTGTTCGTCCTATCGACACCCCAGTAACAGACTAAATTAAAGCTGTGATGAATTGTGGCTGTCATGGCAGGGGGAGAGGGGAGACTCTGCACTGTATTCCACCTCTGATTAGGTGGGAATAGAAAGATACAGAATATCATTATCAATATGTAGCACTATATTTTCATTAGATTTTTTTCCACCCTCTGCTGCGGACAGCTTGGTAGAAGGATGATTTTTCATTTCAAGATAAAATTAAATATCTTGGATGTCAGAGAGAGGGGTTTAGTTAAAATTTTTGGCATGTTTTGGACAGTGATGGGAGCATATCTCAAATGTCAAAGCACCTCCGGGTAATGGGATTGCACAGTTTTCCTCAATAAAACAATTCAGGAAGCTAGACATAAATGGTAACGGGCAATTAAATTGTAAGACGCAGAAATCCTAAAAGCTCTTTCATCAATACACGAAGCTCGTGGCCATCGAAGAGGCAGAGGCTTTTGGCTGTTTACCAAATTTGCCACAGATTCAGGGATTGAGGGGTATTGCTTGTTTTTGCATGTTGAGCTTTGAAATTGGCTACCTTAAGGTACACCTTAAGGATTTGTTAGTACGTCAGCTGAAACGATTTACCTGAGGAAACAAAGTGATATTTAAGTTTAGCGTACAAAACTTAGACGTTGTAATTGTGCTTCCGGTGCCAATGAGACCGTAGTTCTTTGAGGTTTGAACCAATACCTGCATGCAACACACCTGAAGTGTTGTGAAAGAAAAATGGATGTAATAACTGTTAACCAAACATGGAAGTTAGCAACTGTTCTATGTGCAATAACATAACCTCCTTTGCACAAATAATATAAGGAATATTGTGTTATGTTGGTTTTTTTGTTGTAACATCTTGGTAAACTGTCTCATATCATTAAAATCCTGATTAGTCAGCTTTGTTACAAAGAGCAACATGTAGGGATTTTGTATTCGTTAAATAAGCAACACATGTGGGTGGTGCCCCAAAAATGTACCAAAATCCCCTGAACATGTCGATTTTTGGGTTTGATAAGTATATGATTGGCAGCTTACAGGCCCATTGAGCACAATGTATGTTGTAGAGTGACCAACACCACCATGCTGGTTGACCTTCAACATCTCCTGGTTCAGGATGTTATTCCATAGCACAATGTGAGCAAACTGGTAACCATTAAAAGAAGGAGGAGCCACACTGCTGGGGCTCCATATGAATGTTTTAAATGCTACTGAGGTCCTTGATAATGTCAGATGATTTGCTTAAAAATGACCAATGTGTGTAGATATTTTTCTTGTCTTACTATGTGAAAGTTCAATCATCCAATCCACCAAGCAACTCTACACAACAGTGAATACCCATGAAAAATATTGTATGGGGTTTTGGCAACTTTTTGGGGATGCTGCCTACTTTACTGCTGTAATTTTGTGTATGCCAGATTGATCAATTCCTCGCTTTCTAGGCTTCAAATAGTCTAGAATGCTGCATCTAGATTCACCTCAGGAGTTAAACAATGGGAACATGTCTTGTCTCCTTGATGCATTGAATTGGCTACCTGTATAGTTCCACATTCATGTTAAGATTCTGGCTCGATCCCTGCGCTCTGCTGAGAGCAGTGTGTTGGTGGTTCCAACAACTAGTCGCAAATGTAGAGGGAATCGGGCGTTTGCAGGTTTGGCCCCTTGACTTTGGATTCACCCCCCATGAGATTAAAATTGTAAATGGCCTGTATTTGATAAAGCGCTTTCTAGGGTTCTACAACCCCCCATAGCGCTTTACAACACAACCAGTCATTCACCCATGCACACAAACATTCACACACTGGTGGTGATAAGCCTACATGTAGCCCCAGCTGCCTTGGGGCGCACTGACGGAAGATAGGCTGCCAATCACGGGCACCACCGGTCCCTTTGACCACCGCTGGCAGGCAAATAGGGCAAGTCTCGTTTTCAGTATATTTCCTATTACTCTTACTGTTGTATTGCTGTTTGTGGGATTTTGTATGTTTTTTGTGTGTTACTGGTGTAATTTTTATTGTTCGTATTTTTTAATCTTTGCTCTAATCTGCTTCATTTATTTATTACTGTAACCCCAGGCTTCTCATTGTTTTACACAGTCGTGAACAGAACCATGGGCTTCCTTCACTGGTAAATAAATATACTATAAATACTTAAATTGAATTAATTTACTCAGGATGCTCATTGTTCATTGGCATCCTCACAATTTGTACCTTTGGATAACCTGCCTTGCCTGTTGGTGGTGGTCGGTGTTCAGTGGTCAGTGCGCATCAGGGCTAGCCTGGCAAGCCATCCTATATATGTGAATATATAGTCTGGCCACGAACCATTGACGGCTCTCAGTCATGAGGCGGGATCTACGGTTGTCTTTCAAAATGTTAGCACGCAATTGGATAGCGCTAGGACCAATCAGAGTGACGAACAACGTGACGTAATCACAGCGACGGAAAAGCGGGAGGCTTCAATGGCGTCTAACATCAATGATTTCTGTCGTTTTTGTATGTAAAACACGCGAATATCAGGTGTACTGGGACATTGCACTACTTTGTTTGATAAAAATTGGACAGCCACAGGCTGCGAGGGTTCCTATGAAGCGTGCCTAGACCAAACTCTGCAAAGCAAGAATTTGGTCTAGCTCACTAGACTACATCAGGGCAGCTGTGGCTACACTGTAGCTCATCACCACCAGTGTGAATGTGTGTGTGCGTGGGAGAATTACTGGTTGTGTTGTAAAGCGCCTTGGGGGGTTGTAGAACCCTAGAAAGTGCTATATCAAATACAGACTGTTTAACATTTGTGAATTATTACAATCTGATCTATCATAGTTGTTCCACATCAGCACTGCAGCATAAACAACCACATCTAACTACATAATAGAAGGTAATTTTACAGAAATAATTAAGAGAGTTTGAGATTTTCTGAATATTTTTATCTTTAGAAATATTCACTTTGCTCTGAGTCACATTGACCTTTAATTTACACACTCAAAAGATGAATTGACCTTCTCTAAATCTTTGTTACCGAGTACCCGATCCTGTTACAACTTATTATTCCGGTAAATATTTGTGTCGGGAATTGGAAAATGAAATGTCTGGATGTTTTAGTTGTAGATTGGTTTATGAGTGTAGTATATAGACGGAAGAAAATTGGTCTTGTGCACATAAATAAACATGTTTTCAAAAACCTAGTGACACTAAAAAAACTGAACTATTTTATTTGAAGTAGAGATTTAACAAACTTTGCTTTGGTTGCAGACATAAAATGTGTTTTTTTATGAGACAAGTATAAAACAAAGACTAAACATGAAACTTTAACATAAATACTGGTTGATATCTTTTGTGTATTTGTGCGTATACTCAAGATTCTTCTTGGCATAACCTAACAATGTTTACACCTGGAGATACAGAAAGTCTTTATTGAAAAATAATACATAGGAAACTATTTTAGGTGACCCAACCCCAGGTACACACACATCCTCCCATGGTGGTTGGCGGTGTATGTGTATATACTGTTTTATCAGTGACCCGTATCCTGTTTACCTGATAGAGGCAAAAGCTCAGTGTCGAAACTCCTTAAAAGTCAAAGCCAAAGGACTAGGGGGCTTGGAGGAGCGCATCCAAACGTATACCACATGTTATCACACACACACACACACACACACACACACACACACACACACACACACACCACCACCACCCGCAGGGCGCCATGGTTACCTTGGAACTTTAACGTGGACCAGCTGGTGTACTTGGGTTGTGAAATTGCATTGCACTCACACACACACACGTGCACACACACACATTTGCAGAGGATCAAAGGGAGTTGGAGCCCTGCACAGCAGCCTTTCTGCTCCTGCCCTTGGCTAAATGGACGACCAAACATTCCAGGCTGTCGAGCCCAGTAATATCTGGCCCGCAGCCTAATGAAGATCGACTGTGTTTATAATTCTCATGTTTGCTCTGATCACTAACATAATCCTTTCTATACACAAAACATGGGGATAGAAAACACTCTTTGTTTCTTCAGATTAAGTCAAAGCGCAGAAGAAGGGAAGAAGAATGAGAAAGGTAAGATGAAATACAAACCTGGGTTTCAGTCGACTTTGCAGCTCTTTGCATTTTCACACAGGGCATCACATGATCTCAAACAAAAGAGAAGGCACCAAGGGATGTTTTTCTGCCTGCTTGAGACTTTGACACCTGCCTCGCCTCAGCAAATTGGAACGGCTCACTCTCAAATGAGATTTCTTCTTGCTGCAAGGGGAGAGGAAAAAAAGGTCACCCATTACAACTATTCTACATGATTCACAGAGTTATCACATCTCTGCTCGCCTACCTTCCCTTTAATTAGCTTCTGGGACCTGGGCAAGGTGTGTGTGTGTGTGCATGTCTGTGTGTACACTTGGTTGCATGTCTGTCTGACATACAGTACACAGAGGATTCTTTATTTTCTTCCTCTCTCCCATATCTCTCTTTGCAGGAAAATTAAAATCCCATGTTGTTTTTCGTGGACATGGATGCTTTCTTTCACAACAAATCTTCTGACCCATGAAATCTGCTCATATTTAGGCTGTGCTGCAAATAAGAGATAATTCTTTTCACTTAGATGCACGCTAGACTGAGTAACTTTAATGACTAAGTGGAAGTAGTCATTTGCAAAAATAGCTTTTTAAGTTTTTTTTGAACGAATAAAGAAGAGACAAGATGTTTTTCTTATTTATAATCCTGCTTATAAGTTAAACAGAATTCCAACATGATAAATACCACACTTTTGCATAACATACTGCATTGAACATCAGTCACAACCCTTTATTAGAACAAGTATCAAATTTTCTTTGCAGTTGAGGCTGAAAGATCGTAGAAATTCCTTTTTCCTCCCATATTAATTAATGTTTAACAATGTCATCAAAATTGCTCACCTTAAAATCTGGAGCTTTTAGAAACAACATTACACTAAAGACCAAGTTACATGTTTTTTCCAGTACATCTGAGATGGTCTCTACTATAAATGAATGCCCTGTGAATCAAACTCTGTGGGGAAAAAGCTCTGGCGCTCCTGTTTCAGGAACTAGGAGTGAGCCAGAGCAGAAGACGGCAGGAGTTCTGCCATGGCGTGGAGGTGCTAATGCTAACGGTTAGCTTCTACTAGCTGAGAAGTTCTCTACTCTCTCCTGGGCGCTAAATCAACAACAGCCTTCCCCATCGTGAGCCAAGATGGGTGAATGCATGAATGCTAATTTAATAATATGACGTAGATCCATGTGGCTTTTCTGACCCAATCATTTCCCCGTGTCCTTTCTCTCAGCGGCTAATGCAGGAAATAGGAGTAGAAGACTATTTTCACATTTAGCCTGCCTGTTAAACTCAAAGGCCAATCATATTTAACACATAACAAGTATAAAATGGTTTCTCAGTGAACATGCTCTCCCACCAGTAATGTATACAAAGGTTTAAGCTGACATGTTTACATTGTTGATGAGGTTAGGACTAGGGTTGGGGTCAAAGAAAAGCTCCAATGTCTAGAAATAACAACAAAATTATTGCATTTAATGATTGAAACTTATTGCATTGTTTGTATATGTTTCCTTGGGCCTTTGGAAATAGCATGATAGTATTAAAAAACATCTAATCCTTTAACTTTTCGTTCTTTATAAAACACAGATAGATCTTTTTTCCCTTATTATGCTGACGTTTCGACCATCTATGTGGCTTCCTTCTGAGCTAAGCTGCTGAAAGCAGCTTCACTTCCGCTTCCGTTTATGTGCGGGCAGCAGGGGACGACGATATCACCCCCTGCTGCCCACGCTGTCCTCCTCGATGACGCAGTCCCATGCATGGTCCAACGTGTACACCCCGTCGTCCCTGTTCATGGTCCCATGTCCACGTCTCCTTATTTCGATAGCTTCCTTTATCCATCTTTTATATTTCTGTTGCTCAGTGTTGATAATCCTTGTGCTGTCCCAATCCATTATATGGTTTTCTCTGGTGCAATGGTCTGTGACTGCTGATTTCCTCATTGTGCTCTCTGCTTCCTGTCTTACTGCTCTTGTGTGTATTCTACTTGTCTCTTTTTCGCATTCTTTTTTGTGTTCTCCTGTTTCTCCTATATATGTTTTATTGCATAATTTGTAAGGGATTTCGTAAATGACTTCGCATTTTTTCCAGTTGGAATCTTATCTTTGGGGTGTACCAGTCTTTTTCTAACTGTTGCGTATGCTTTCAGCAGCTTAGCTCAGAAGGCCACAGTGATGGTCGAAACGTCAGCATAATAAGGTAAAAAAGATCTCCTATCTGTGTTTTATAAAGAACGAAAAGTTAAAGGATTAAATCAGACATACACAGGATGAATGTACCGAAGATGATTAAAAAACATCGCAAACGTTTTAAGTTAGTTTTATTTAGACAAAACAATTTTAATATAATGAATAAACTCCAAAATAGGCTCTGAAGTTCGTAATTACTGTAGCTGAGAAATAGATCACAGTGGTGTGCTTGCGTGCACATGCCCATTTTTTTGTCCCAGGTGCCCAGATGGATTGCTTTCTGATTTTTTGGATTGGTGTAATGACTCTAAAATTCTTTGCCCACCAACATTTTAGAGTATCCAGCACACACTGAGTTATGATGGCTAAACCTCTTGAAGTGTGATTTGCGAGAACAGCCTTCCCAATCTGGGTCCAATGTCATTTACTTGTTGGAGGTCTGTGCTAGTTAACAGCATAAGAACACCCTCACTGGCAGCTTATTGGTGATTTTAGGTCTGTCTGGTTGGCTGCATTGGGAGCCATCAGGCTGAAGACGTCCTACAGACTACAGCTAGTACAATCACATATAGGCTGACACACACTGTGTCACTCGACAACATCTATGACTCTTTAGTTTTAGTAATGTGCTTCTGTCATTCGTCACAAAATATGATTATTTTTCGCATATTAGTATTCTGTTATTGTACATCTGGAGTTAGGACTTGATTCACAATAACTGACCCTTGTTTCTGTTTAATTTTTCTCTGTTTTTGTCAAACGTTTTCTTCATATTTTTTTTATTATTACCAAGATAAAGTAAATGGCAATAGTCAAAGTTTGCTCAGCTTTGAATCGCCTCTTAGCTTTTGCAGATGATGTAGTTCAATTGGCCTAATCGAGTACAGAGTCCATCTACTGGTACTTGGATGGTTTGCAGCCAACTATGAAGTAAATGGGAGTAGAGTTAACACCACTGACTCAGAGGCCCAAGGTTTGGTCTCAGATTGCTCAGTCCAAGTTGGGAGGAAGCTTTGGCCTCATGTGGAGGGAATTCAAGTATTTCAGGCTGTTGTTGATACGTAAGGGCAAAACGAAGTGTGAGATGGAAAGGGATTGAACATTTCTACCCTATAATATACATATGATTATGAATTGTTTATGACGATGAAAATGTGACTACAAAATACTAGCAGTCAAAATGTGCTTTTGTGGAACGGTAGCTTGGCTTATTCTTGGGATTTGGATGGGGTAAAGTGAGAGACTTTGTTGTCCAAGAAAGACTAAGAATAGAGTCGCTGCTCCTGTGTTTCAAAAGGAACAAGATGAAGTGATGTGGGCATCCAGTTAGGATGCATTCCAGGCTATTTTCCTTGTGTTTGAGGTAAGTCTTAAGCCTCTTTTATAAAACAATGCCGCCAATTTGCTGCAACGCCGAGGCGGCATCTGGGAGCCTAAGGTCGTTTATAAGAGCTCAGACCGTGGCGGTAATGTTGCGCAATCATGTCAGTTTTATAAAAGATTACGCAATGGCGGCATAAAGGAGGTATAGGGGCGGTCTCTACGCTGTCGCGGACTTCCGTGTATTTTGGACATAACTTGCTTTTTATTGCGATCGAAGCCATGCTCCTTAAGTTTTTTCCCCCAGTCAGCTACAGGGGTGTGTGCTCCACAGTCCCTGTGAGCTGTCAGATAATCTGAGCTGCAGATCTAACGGAGAGAAGCTCCCGGAGCTCCAGTTTATCATCTCAGCTGATTCTGTTTACAAAAACTAAACTTACGGCCGTGTTTACTTTAATTTTCAATATAGTTCCTGGCCGGAGCTCGGCATTAATTCATTGCGTGGTCATGACATCACCCTCTTTTGCGCCAAGACTTAATGTGCGTTTATAAGACCGGCTAAGCCGCAATATTACCGCAATATTACTACCAAGCGTGGCGGCACGAATGCCGCAAAATTCCCGCAACGTGATGCCGCCATGGCGTGTTCATAAGAAACACGTTGCGGTAATATTACGCTGATTTGCCGGCACGGTGTGTCTTATAAAAGAGGCTTTAGAGAAAGGAGGCCTTGGTACAGACCCAGGATTCAATGCCTTGCTGACCTCCTGGATCAACCAGAGGAGAGAAATGATGAACAATTTGCCTCACACTGTTATCCCTACATGTAGTCGTGATAAATGGAGATGGATGGATGAATAGATAGATGGTATGCATCCTAAAAATCATATCCAGTCCATTTACTTTAAATTGTTTTCATTACTTAGAAAAATATAACTTAGACACAATGAAACACACAAAACCTTAAAAGGATAGACAGACAGTATTGCACATTGGTTTTGTTTTTCAGAAAGATATAAAATGCACTTCATAAAGCAAATGACTGTTGGCTTACATTAGGATAGCAACTACATAACCACATAAAGTCTCTCCATCCATTTTCATCTGTGCTTATCCAGGGTCTGGTCATAGGGGCAGAAGCCTAAGCAGAGAGGCACCAGCCACTTGGGCCAGCTCCTCCGGGGGAATC
The DNA here is from genome assembly GCA_006937985.1 of Aphyosemion australe. Classification (NCBI taxonomy): domain Eukaryota; kingdom Metazoa; phylum Chordata; class Actinopteri; order Cyprinodontiformes; family Nothobranchiidae; genus Aphyosemion; species Aphyosemion australe. The sequence continues at coordinate 2,891,255 of SSNS01000002.1, forward strand.
CCAAGGCATTCCCTGGCCAGCTGAGTGACATAATCCCTCCAGCGTGTCCTGGGTCTTCTCTTGGGTCTCCTCCTGGTTGTACGTGCCTGGAAAATCTCACCAGGGAGGCGTCCAGGAGGCATCCTAATCAGATACCTGAGCCACCTCAACTGGCTCCTCTCGATGTGGAGAAGCAGCAGATCTACTCCGAGCCCCTCCTGGATGACCGAGTTTCTCACCCTATCTCTAAGGGAGAGCCCAGACACCCTGTGGAGGAAACTAATTTCTGCCACTGGTATCCGCGATTCTGTTATTTTGGTCACTACCCAAAGCTTGTGACCATAGATGAGGGTTGGAATGTAGATTGAATGACAAATTGAGAGATGAACCAGAAGACAGACACCTAAAGTACTGTAGACACAGCACCAACTCACCTATCAATCTCACGCTCCATCTTTCCCTCATTCAAATAAAATCTTGTGTATGAAATGGTACCAAAAACCATACTTAGACGATCAGGATTTTTTTAAGACCCATAAAAACATCAAAATGTGAACTGAAGCCATGTCATATATTTAGGTGGTATATACCCTGACAGAAAATAATTAGAATTCATTTGATTTATCACATAAATGTAAAATAATCCCTTTTGCAGGTATTACCAGAACACGTCCACATTTATTGCCACGGAAAGCAATTACCAGAAACTCGGAGGAAACACCTTGACAGTCAAATCCATTGAGGGAGCCAAGTGTGTTTGAAATTCTGCTTCAGGAGTGACTGCTAATACACTGACTGTCTTAACATTGATTGGTGAAAGCAGATGTGAGGCGAAGAGAATGGTTAGAAAAGTGAATGTGACTTGACTGAAGGCAAGATAAACCTTTAGCTTGAAGGCTCGGAATCTGTCAGTGTGTGTTCTCCATCACGCTGTCCTGACACTGGAGCTTAATGTGGTGCTTTTTGCAACGAATGCATGCATGCACATAAGAAAACTGTCCCCACAGTTTGTGGACCTGCCTGCCTCCCCACACACATACGTGCACACATAAGCAGAAGCTCGGTGCATCAATACCAAAAGGGTTTAATCAACTCTCGAAGGAAGACATCATTGCATTTAGAATCAAACCTATGGAATCAATATTTGTGTTACACTTAAAATGACAAAGTGCTTAGATGGCGCTCATGCAGGCGCACTGCCCCAGGGTAGGGTTCAGAGTATAGATTGATGTCTATGGTTGTGATTTTGGTTATGTAGATAGATAAACCGTGGCAAATCTCAACCTCAGGGGCATTGACATTTCCAAGAGTGAAATATTTGAAACCTAAGAAACACAAACAATGCAGTGACTGCAGTAAACTACCTTTAAATAATTCACTGCATTTATATGCGGGGCATCCTGCTGCATGTGGGATGCAGTAAAATGGATAATGATGTGATCAATCTTTTGTTCCTGCTGATGGCACACTTTAGGTTTTAATTACTTTAGTCTTTCATGATATTAAAGACACCTTGAAGAAGTCCATCTAAGAGTTATAGCAACTTGTCAAGAAAAGCCTGTAGGCTAAAAATATATATTTGTTAAACTTGGGCTCATGTAAGTTCAAAACCGCATGCATACACACTCAAATATATATATTTCTATGTTTATTTTTTAATTTAAAACTATTTAATGTACCCTTTTTGATATTGTACTTTCAGTTTGTCCTTATGTTGCTTCATTTACTCATCCTTGTTTTAATTTTCTTCCCCTCACTTTTCATTTTGATGAATGGACCATGTGAAACTGTATGTAAAAAGTAAAATGGGAAAAATAAAGTAATAAATATCTCTAAAAATGACACAATCAAATCAATTAACAAAACACAAATAACCTTTATGCACTGTACAGCATAGTTTTCTCTGATATTTATGATCCAAATCAAATTTCTGGACAGTATTTGTCATTGTTTAGGATTGTCGATCTACGTTCCTACCCTCACCTATGGTCACGAGCTTTGGGTAGTGACCAAAGGAACAAGATCACAGATACAAGCAGCCGAAATGAGTTTTCTCCACAGGGTGTCTGGGCTCTCCCTTAGAGATAGGGTGAGAAGTTATTGATTCGGGACGGGCTCGGAGTAGATCCGCTGCTCCTCCACTTCGAGAGGAGCCAGTTGAGGTGGCTTGGGCATCTGGTTAGGTTGCCTCCTGGATGTCTCACTGGTGAGGTTTTCCGGACACCTCCAACCGGGAGGAGATCCAAAGAAAGACCCAGGACACACTAGAGCAGGGGTCCCCAATCCTGGTCCTGGAGGGCCGCTATCCAGCAGGTTTTGTGGTTTCTCTGCTCAAACACACTTGATTCAGTGGTTGAATCACCTGTGCAGCAGCTCATCAAGCTCTGCTGAAGCCTGCTAATCACTTGCTAATTGAAATCAGGTGTGTTGAAGCAGAGTTACAACTAAAACCTGCTGGATACCGGCCCTTGAGGACCAGGATTGGGGACCCCTGCACTAGAGGGACTATGTCTCTCGGCTGGCCAGGGAACGCCTTGGGATTCCCTGGAGGAGCCCAAGTGGCCGGGGAGAAGGAAATCTGGGCCTCTCTGTTTAGGCTGCTGCCCCCACGACCCGACCCTAAGTCATTCGGATGAAAATGGAAGGGTATTCCACAAAGAAAGGCTATCGCCAGAATTTGAACCTGCAACCTTCTCACTGTGAGGTCAATATCTCAAGGATTTGTAATGGAAAGGACGTCAACTTAAGGCTTTATCTCTGCTTTATTAGATGTTGATTTGTTTGAATATTCCAGTGATGAAATTCAGGAAGCTCTAAGGAGTTTGCAGCTGAGTGTGAAGAGACTGGAATGAGAATCAGCTCCTGGTCCTGAAACCAGAAAGAGGAAACATCCTCCTGGTTGAGAGTCTAGGCATCTTCTTTAGTGATGGTAGGGTAGAGATGGACAAATATAACTGGGCATCACTCTGGAAGGAACTGAGTCAAATGGCAAAGCTCTTGATTTTCTGATTTGCCTATTGTCGCAAGTCTTGGCTCGCACCTAGAATGAGATCCTAATGGGCTCAGCTTTAGAGAGAAGGTGAAGAACCCCATCATGTTGGGGAAGAAAAGAGTAGCTGCTCCCTTCCCATCGAAGCTGAGGCATCCAAATAGAATGCCTCCAGGCCATCACCCCATTGACATTTCTCAGGCACATGCCACCATTGCAGCTGGTGGAGGTTGGTGGGGAGGGGATGGTTTGGGCCCCACTGCTGTGACCCAGACCAGGATCTGCTACTTTCATCTTGTCATTTTGTTACATCAGCCTATATAGTTTAGTCTTTAATCCCTTTATTTTTTAAACACACTGACATTGCTTTCAACAGTGCTGTACAAATATATTTGAAATTAAACATTAAAAATATAAGCTTGTCTGCTTACAGTCACAGCTGCTGCCACAATCAAGAAAAAGATCTTAAGAAACTCAAGAACCTTCACCTAATTTTAGATAATTCCTGCAAAACACGTTTTTCCTGCGTATATTTCTCAGGCTGTGCTAATCAAATGATAAACATCTGAAATCCCAGTGTTTTTAAGTCAAGTGTTCGTACGACGTCAGAGGACCTTCACTTTAAGTCAATATGTCAATACGGTCTTAAGTGAAGGAGTGGTCTGAAAGCTAACTACAGAATCAGACTAAATGTGAATTTTCATTTCTCCCACATGGTTGGTAATTACAGCTGCACTCCTTTGTCCTCATTCTCTTAAACCGCTTCTGCACAAATGTGAGTACGTACAAGACGAAAAGAGCGGCGAGAGAGAACGAGCCCTGTATATTATTTTAGTCACGCTGGCCACGTCTGAAAACATTTCACAGGCTGTGCGAGGGAAATGTAAATTTGAGTTTGCTGAATCTTACACACATACACACACGACATGAAGAAAAAGAAGAAAAAACAGGCCTCATCGGCCCGTTTTCCCCTATACACGCATTATGTATTAATATGGAAAACAGCTCACACTGGCCCCAGCATTGAAGGGGGCCTCTAATATTTGTTTTTCCCTCCCCTGTAGTGTCCTCATTGCCAATGACCACATTTATAATAATCTCTAGCTCAGAGTCCAGCATTGCTTTCAGAATCCATAATCACCCTTGCTATGGTTAGTCCAGTCAGGACACGGTTTGACTCGCTTCTTTGCTTCAGTGGTCCTGCAGCCGGTCCCAAAGCTAGTTTTCTGCCTGCCTATTGGAATAGCTGTTTGTGTTTTCTGTTTTACACATTTGCAACAAGAAATTCCATGCAATAAAACAGCTCACTGCAAATGTTTAAGGCAAATGCCACCTAAATTTTATAGAGGGTCATTGGGGTGCAGGTTAGTGATGCTAGAGAGCCATATGACTAAAGCATGTGTTGTGTGTGCATTCTCAACATTAAGTATTTCCAAAAATGCCATAGGTTTCCCTTCCATTTATGCAGATGGTGTGGTTCTGTGAGCGTCTTCAAGGTCTTGAGCGTGTGGGCGACAGTATAAAGAATCAGAATGAGTTGGAAGTTGGAATTCTCCCTCTGCGTTAAATCTGCCCCAAATGCATGGGTTTACGTTTCTTGCTGTCTTGTTCATTAGCGATGGAAGGATGATGCAAAAGATCAGGATAGAGATTCAGAGAAATGGGGAGGAGCATCATTTTTGGGTAGCTTGAACTAGAGCTGCTGCTCATCTTCATCAAAATTATTCAGTTGAGGAAGTTCGGGCATCAGATGAGGCTGCCTACTGGTCACTAACATGATTGTATTTTTCAAAGGTGTTGAGGCATATCCTATGGGGAAGAGACGACAGAGCAGACCCAGAACTTGCTGGCATATTCACTCTCGTGCCCTCTCGGGCACCATTTTCAGCCACATCAGAGCTGAGCTTCAGACGGGTTGGATAACAGCAACACGACTCTACCACTGACTCTATTTGCTTTGTAACGTTGATCTTTTATTTCCAAGAATACCACAAGCCTGGAGGAGTTCTGCTGTGTGGTGGAGTTGCTAATGCTAACGGTTAGCTTCTACTAGTCGAAACGTTCTCTGCTGTTTCCTGGACGCTAAACCAACAGCAGCCTTCCCCATTGCGAGTCAAGATGGGTGAGTCCATGAATGTTTAGTGACAGTGTGACATAGATCTGTCACGCTTTTCAAATACTAGAGTTTCATCATCTATTTTCTATCAGAAGCTAAAGCAAGAGATAGGTGTAGGAGACTATTTTCACATTCAGCCTGCATGAAAATGTAACAGATTATAACCAGAAATAATCATTAAAAAATGTTTTTTCGGTGTTCCACACCTTTAATGAATGAGTTGGTTGGCTGGCTGGCTGGCTGGCTGGCTGGATGGATGGATGGGTGGATGTACATACAGTTTGGTTGGATGGATGGATAGATGGGTGGATGGTTTTGATTGATGGATGGATGGATGTTAAAAGAAACAGGTGGTATCAAAGCCTGTTACACTTACAATAAGTCATTTACAGAATCAAATCACCACAAAACACTAAAAATAACAACAGTGCTACTTTTCCATCTTTACTTTGTGTTTTCTATATTTTTAAATATTATCTGGAGTTACTGATCAGTTATAAATGTTCCAGGAGCTACTTAGATGAAGTGGTACAGCTTGGTTACTGACATTTGTATATTTTCCAGACATCATCAAGGGAAGCAATAACGTGCACCATGCTGTTCCTGTTCCTATAGAAAATTACAGTCTTCCCACCAGCATCACAGGTGACCTACAGTTATTACAGTTGATAAAATGGACTGAAAATGTGTTTTTTCTTCTGTCTTAAAGCAAAAAGATTACATCGCATCTTATTTTTTTATATTTTCTTTTTGATTAATTGCATTTTGTCAGACTGACTGAACATATGATGTAAAAAAAAAGCTCTGTTTGATAAACACTTGTATTTTTCCTTTTATTTTAACACAAATATGTTGCAGATTGTTTTTTTTATGTGCATTTTTGTCAAATTTGTTTCTGTCTCAAAACATATTACCTCCATTGTTGTTATGAAGAGGAACTTTCCAGGAAAAGCTCCTCTAAAAGTTTCAGGAGAGACTTCTGAGGCACAATTCTTCTAGAAAATTGAAAATGTTCAATCCACATAATTTACATTTCCCAATTTTCCTCAGATAGAAGTTCCTGACCAGTTAGAAAGAACAGTAAAATATTTTGAAATAGGTTTTAAGTAACCTTGAGCCTAGTTTTATTAAGTGACTTATTCATGTATAATTGTGGCGTGATTGGTTCTGGGTTGTATGTTTTTAAGTCAGTCTCAAGTTTGTGGTCAGTGAGTTCAGATGACCTAAACATGTATTAATAAAGACATTTATTAACTGACTTTCATACATTTTCCTAGCCTAGTGAACTAGACCAAATTCTTGCCTTGCAGAGTTTGGTCTAGGCACGCTTCATTGGAACCCTCGCAGCCCGATCCACTGCTGTGGCTGTCCAATCACAGCTCGCTATAGTTTTGGTTGGGCCAATCACAGCGCTCTATATTGTGGGCCAATCACAGAGCGGGAGTCACAAACAACATGGCGGCAGCGCAGGAACCACGTTCGTTTGAAACGGCTTTGTCATCAACATTGGATTATTTAGACTCCAACGTGCGTAAGTCTGTCTGATATACTTAGCGGCTTCTTATTTTTATCAAACAAAGTAGAGCAATGTCCCAGTACACCTGATATTCACGTGTTTTTCATACAAAAACAGAAATCATTGATGTTAGACGCCATTGCTGCCTCCCTCTTTTCCGTCGCTGTGATTACGTCACGTTGTTCGTTACTCTGATTGGTCCTAGCGCTATCCAATTGCGTGCTGACATTTTGAAAGACAACCGTAGATCCCGCCTCACGACTGAGAGCCGTCAATGGTTCGTGGAAAGACTATATATTCACATATATAGGATGGCTTGCCAGGCTAACATTTTCCAGCTATAATTATCTATTATTAAATTCAGATTTGACTAAATTCTTTTTGGGAGTTTAGGCTTTTAAAATTTTTGTGTGAATAAATGAAGTTTTTTTTATTTGCAATGACCTCGATCACCATAATCCCTTTGTCCTGTGGCGTAAACGTCTGAGACAAAGACAAATTATAAATGCAAATGTCATCCTGATACCATCTATTTTCAGAACCACTTTATCTTACTCCCCGCTCCTACCCCGTTACCAATTTGCCACAATATTGCATCTCCAAATTAATTTTTCAACAGGCCTGCACCTTTACACTCCACTCTTCTGCAGACATTCAATAAACACACATTCACCTTTGACATGCATGCCCATATACATACGAAGCACTTGCACATATGACTGGTGTTGATTAATCAATTGGCTAAAACAAATTTTTACCTCCCAGCTCCTCCAGGGGCGTTACCTCAGGCAATGTGCTCCATGTATAAATCATAAATCAGACCAATCTGATGATTGCACAAGAAGTACTCCCCCCTTACGAGCGTCAGGACTAATGTTGCTACCCTCGCCCAAAATGCACAACAATAATAATAATGATAATAATAATATGCATGTCAAGCCCAGCTCATAAATATCAGGCTCAGTCTCACTCATATATACAAAGAACCTGCTCATGCAAGGGGCAAGTAATTGCCCTCCCAGTATTTGTGACCATATAGAAGAAAAAAATAATACAAGTAAGGCATATTTCTCCTAAAAAGGGCAGAGACCTCTTGCATAAATGTTTTTATTTATTATTGCCCCCTGCATGTTCATTGCTTTTGCACGAGTGATGACTTCAGGTGACTCTGACCCCTCGTCACCGTATTGCACTTATAAAAACAGCCTTTAATATCCTTGTTTAATGACCCACCCCCAGTGAGAGACCATTAATGTAATTACATGCATTCACCAAACACAGAGGCATACCGTCTCTTGGTACTGGTTGTTATTTTTTGTATATCAGTACATTTTTCTGACTAGTTATGGAGTTGGTGTTAGTTTTCGCCAACATTTGAGTTGTGCTGAAATATGCATGTGAATCTGTGCTCATGTGCAGAGGTGTGTGTGTCAAGGACAGTTCCTAATCATGTGGAGTGAATATATTGACAAATATTTACATCACACACACACACACATTGGTAGATGCATGGTGACTACATTCACACACTTTATATTAAGTAAATAGCTGACATTTTATAATCCATCAAAAGTCTCACAGCACACTCATTTTCACCCACTCGACTAAGAGCAAACAGCTGATCTAGGGCCACTACTGATGACATCATAGCAGCCTTTAAAAGAATTGGGAGGTAGATTCCCTAAACGAGTTTGCATGAATCATAAAAATGCATTTTTATTTTATTTGTACAAACAAATGAGACACATCAACACAAAATGCATTTTTATTGTTTTATTAGAACAGATAATCATGTTTATAGATGACATCGTTCTGCAACAATGTTCTTGATTGCTTGACAAGTTGTGCAGTTACAATCTAAATGACACAAATTAACATCAAACACATATTTGCATGAACTAAAAGTCTTGCTTTTAATATGTCACAGTTTCAAAATAAAAAAAGACAAAACAACAACTTGCACGGTCAACAGTTTGCACCCATAAACACCAAACTAACAGCGCTGACGTACTATACCTGAGAATGCAATTCCCACATGCAGGCAATTATAGCAAAACACGCAAAATCAACATCCCATCACACATTTGCACATCGCACATATCATTTTTGTCCTTCCAATTAGAATTTTTTTAATATCCCGCGCGTCGTTAATAGAGATTAATGGTCGATCTCCATAGTGAATTCCAATGTCATCTATTATCATTCCAGCCTTGGTCGCAGTCCGCTCTAATTACATCCTCAAAATGCCCTCTGCTTCACAACCCCCAGCATCCTAAGATCAATCAATAATTTTAATTTTCGGATGCCGCCACCACCTCCAAACCCACTCCAGTTCCACTTCGTCCTGTGCGTTTGCTCCTTTCGTCTTCCTCTCATCGTGTTGCTTTTGGTCCAGAGAAAATCAAAAAAGCCTGACGGGAAATTAATTACCCATCTCGTCTCGTCTCTCTTTGCTTCCTTCGTTTGTCCGTTCGTTGGGTCGCTCGTTTCCCTTGTTTCCCTCTCGTGTCTGCTGTGTCGTTCCTCCCTCGCACTCTCCCTGTCTGGCGCTTGGGGGGTGCTTTCCTCTCTTTCCCCCTTCGTGCTACGTAATTAGCATGCAGATATGCATCAACCTGATTCGCAAGTCAAATCGCCTCACCCCCCCCCCCCCCCCCCCCCCCCCCCCCCCCCATTCTGCATCCCTGCCCCGTTTGGGGATTGTTTTTATTCAAATAGATAGTTTGATTCAGATGACATGCATGGACCCCCCCTCTTCACCCAATCAAATCCAGACACATATGATAACACACAATGCATAATTTCTGCTCTTATCTGCTGATGACAGAGCTCCATATGCAAAATACTTAAACTCGTTCAGATTAAACACTCTTGCAGGCGTTTGAAAACACCTCGCATGTTGTAGAACATGCCTAAGCCCCCCCTTTTCATCTCCTTGAGAAGTTTTTTATATTACCTCCACAGCTGGCTCCATGTGATGGATGCATTTCTTTTTTTGTTATAAAAACCTACTTTGCTAGCATGCATTCACACAGTGTGTGTTTTGTCAAACACAACTTCATTCCTCACCCCCCGCCCCGCCCCCGCCCGCTCTCCATCACGTACACTGAACAAATGCACTGGTCCAGGAAGATGTTTGCTCAGCACATTTCAATATGAACATCATACTACTCTATCTGGCTTCCATTCGTTTCCCTGTCAGAAACTATCTGCAGCCAGCAGTTTTTATTCATGAACACCGTGAGGAAAACTTGTCTCTAAAACTCGAATATTAGAAAAAACGGGCCGAGATGGGTTGCAGAATTTATTTTTGAAGGTTAATTTAAAGAATAAGAAAGGATACAAGAAAAAATAAATCGATATTTAACCTTTGTCATGTTTAATGCAGAGATTTTTTCACATTTATCTCTATATGCAACAACGTAAGATTAGACCCTTAAATCACCTGAAAAGGGGAACTGAATCGACTCATTTGAGTCAGTATAAAACTCTAAGATCCAATCATGAGCTCACATGAACACAGACAGCAACTGGTGTCAGAACAGAGAGCAGAGGGGAGCTTTCTCTGCAGAGTCATGTCTTGGTTTTGTTGGCACGAGGCCAGATTTTCAGTCTGTCTCGTCTCCTCCTCCTCCTCCTCCAAGCCAGTCTGCTCTACATTTGCCATTATTACGTGCCTGCCATTCATATGGCATATCAGAGGCAGGCGCCCTTTACCCCTCTTTCTCCTCCTCCTCCTCCTCACAACCCCTCTCATCGTGCCCCCATTTCCGCGCCCACTTTGCCCCAGAGTTCTCTAAAGGGTCCAGGTGGCATCTTGTCCCGCGCCGCTCTCGGAACCAGCACAGAAGACAAAGAAACGCGGTGAACGTAACAAAAGACGAGAAAAAAAAAGCTTTGAAAATAAGGATACACTTCCACATCCTGCTTGGAGCTTCCTGCACCCACAGGCTAGGTGTTGTTGTTGTTGTTGTTGTTGTTGTTACTCTGGACGCTTGTTCCTGTTTGAGATCAAAGAAGTAAACCCTTTTCAAACATTGGAAGTTCCCGGGCTTGTGGGCTATTGACGGGGACCCTGGTACGTTTCAGATGCCCATACACACACACACACACACACACACACACACACACACACACACACACATAAAATGCACGTCGATGCTGTACAGTTTTCCCTCTCTCCGAGCTCCCTGCCACCTCTTCCTCCTTCTGCCTCAGAAGAACTGGGAATACAACAGGATCTACCAGGGACTTACACAGACACGCGCTGGATTTAATTTGCACTGCACTCAGCAGTCGTTTGAGGCTTCAGGAAAGTGAATAATCAATTGAATATTGATTTCTTGTAAGATTTTGTAAATTTCAAAGGCAAAGACAAAGAGGGTAGCTTAAGGAGAGTCGCTGGAAGCAAGAGGAGCCGCAAATTAGCCAATAAACACAGGCAGCGGAGTAACGAAGGCGAATGAACGAACCGCTCGTCACTGAAATATCCGCTTTTTTTTCTTGTTTCTCTTTTGTTTCTTCACCCTCCTGAGATGAACTAACAGAGTGCAACAATGGCTTCCTATCCTGACGAAGAACTGGCGAGTGGGTTAAAGAAGCAAAAGCTGCAGGAGGAGATAAAGTGACAGGAGGACATGGTAATTAGGGATCCTGCAACATTCACCTCACCATTATGGAGAGGATGCAAATGAACCGTCTGGCTCTTTATGGATCAGAAGGCAAGAGCTGCAGAGAAGAATTAAGAGCTATTATTCTACCAAAGGAGCTGCGGGTGTATGCAAACGAGGAACGGAAAAGAGGAGGAGAGTAAGAAAAAAACCTCGTGACAACAGAGAAATGCATTGGACTTCACTGCAAAGAAGATTCAAATAAATTCACCATAATCGACTCTCGCTCTTCCTCACAAGCTCGGGGATGCTTCCATATTTTTGCGCTGGAGACGTCAAAAGAGAAAACGACAATCAGACGCGCACCTTTATTCCCTTATTACGTCGTTCTTTGCATATTGATAGGCTGCTCCGTGGATCATAATTACCTTTCGGAATATCGAATGGCGAAATGAGCAGAGGAATGAAGGAGCAGGATGAAAAGAGGGGAGGAAAAAAAGAGCGGAGGTATGCAAAGGTGCTAATGATATTCAGAGCGCTGACTGTGTGTCATCTGCATGATGACAACGGCCAATTATAAAGAACCATCCGTTCTCAGCCACAGATAAGTGGGGGGAAGAAGAGTATGGCTGAAGAGGAGGGGTAAGCGAGAAGAACTTCCCCGTCCGTCGCTTTCTTCTTAATTTGCTGATGATATTCGCAGAGTCATGTGGATCTACGGTAATGACGCGAGGGACGCCGGTAACGATGCAAGCTGAAATTAAAAACAGAACCTTTCCTCTCAAAGTGGAATAAAGGCCGTGGAATAAAGGCCATGGAAGACGAGCGTGTTCCTCCGCGCTGGATTTATGTCTGGAGTTGGTATTCCATTGCCACGTTGCTCAAGTTGTTGTGATGGTACCCGCTCCTGCACCAACCTTCGCCCGGATGAGCCAAAAAATGTTGGAAAACACTGCACAAGCACTTACACACAGGGCGGCATCATTTGGAATGCCGCCTTCTCCGCTTCCTCATCACACTACAAAATGCCTCCCCATCACCGTTTTGCATATTCGCATGCCGCCCCGCCTGCCACAAAGGACTAAACAGTGTTATGCAAAACAGTCTGGCATCCCCACTTACATAGCAATGAGATGCACAGTGTGAGAAAATGGGGAAGGAAGAGGGGGGGCGGGAGATATGAGGGAGGTAAAACATGATGGAGGGGGGGGTAGACGACAAGAGGATACATTGAGGTGGGGGAATTGAGCCACAGGGGAGCTTGTTGGCACTAAAAAGGGGCACGTGTGCAGATACCACTCCTACTGCGCGATGACAGAAAGAGGCGGGCGTGGGAAAAACAGCGAAAGGGAGGGGAGAAGAAGGGAGATGGGAGATGAGGGCATGTTGGCACTAAGTGGAGGCGCGTGCCGCCAGAGGAGGAGGGGCAACATGGGTGGGCGAGGTGTCGTTAAAGGGGTGGGGAAACGAGAGGTTAGATGGGGACGCGGTAGGAGGTGGCACTAAATACAGATTGAGGGACCACCGGCGATGAGCAGGAATGTCATACCATTAGAACTCAGGACACACACACACACACACACACACACACACACACACACACACACACACACACACAACTTTGCATATACAGATGTATCAAGCATCTCAGTCTTCCTTGCAGTCAAGTGGCATGTCCGTGGCATAAAGCCAACAACACACACACCATGTGGCTGATAGGAACCCAAACAGGCATCTGTTGCTTTAAGAAGACTTTCGAGGATTAATTTCATTTTATATTAACTTTAAAATGTATTATTTGGTCTTAACTCTTTAAAGGCAATTCATCTCCTTATGGGACGATATTCGTTTGAATATAATGTAACATTATTGCAAATGTACTATAATGTTAGATGATGATAAGATTATTATATATTTTTTTAATTTTCCAGTAAAGTTTATTGTATTAATCAATAAGACTTTGTTTAAAATGTTTTTTGGTACTAAATGGTTGAACAGAATGTCTAAATGTGTTGAGAACCTTTGATGCTGATCAAAACTGGTAACAATTTACAGTAAGGGTCCTTTTATTAACGTTATTTAGTGCATTATTAAGCATTAATAAACTAAACTAAATAAAGTAATAACAATTGCTTAACCATTTTATGTAATGAATTACTAAGCAGACACCCCCCGGCCCTTTGTCTGAACCTTAATGACACTTAATAGTTAACAATAATTGTAAAGTTAATAAAGGAACCCTTGTTTATTAACGCTTAATAATGCACTAAGTAATGTTAATAAAGGGACTCTTATTGTGAAATGTTACCTCAGAATTTGGATCATGATGTACGATAAGAAAATATACTGAATTTGCACTGACGTGTTGGAATTTTAAACTTTTTATTTGATAACTTGAATTATTATTTTTTTATTTTTGGAATTTTTTTTTAAAACTAAACATGTATATATATTTTTTGGTAACTGTGTCGTCTTTCCAAAGTTTTCTCAAGTTTCTTTTTCTTTTTTGTTCCAACAACAATGTCCATTATTAAAAACTTGTTTGCCTTTTGGTTTACTTCATTCAGCAAATTGTATTATAAACACTATATTGTCTTTCAGTTCTCTTTTACCTGGTATATAAATTACCTGAAGAATGTGTGAAAAGCCAGATTAATTATGGTGGCGGCATCGTTTGCCTGAACTTTGTGCCCCATTTTTGTAGTTTTAAGTTACATGGATTTACCCTATGTTGTTTCTCTTTTACCTATGTTCCATATCTCCTCTAGGTCCATTCAGTCGGGCGTGGTACTTACTTCTTTTTTCTCCAGAAAAAGTACAGCTGATAGAAACATGAAAACACCGAACACCTGTGTGTGATACTTTGTAAACGCTTGAGTCGAGACGTATTATTAGGCGGATGTTGACCTTGGTGACAACAATGTCAAAATGGTTTGACTCCGGCGAGGAGTTCACGTTCATCGTCTTAAAGTCATCCAGTGACAAGACGATTTGATTAAACTCACATTCTCCTCTAGTTTAAGAGCGATCGTAGTTTCGCGTGTCCTCCTTCAGATGCAAGCCTATAGCTTTTAGCTTGGCTAAGTGAATCATCAGTGGCACTATCGAATTACCCTCAACAGAGACCAAAGGTTACTCAAAGGCCTTTTAGTCATCCACGCTGGCATGCCAGCTAATTTACAGCAGACTCATTAGACCAGCATTAAACACAATTTCCTGCCGACAAATTTCATTTGGCAGAAAAATCATTACCATGGCAATAATAAACAAGCTTATATAGTAGTGGCTAATGGCAATTTGAGTAACCTAATGTTGTTAGAAACCCCCAGAAATAGCAACAGTGTCTTGCAGAGCTTTGATCAAAGTTCTCTTTAAGATAGTTGTTGACATGATGTGTGTTAATATAACTTTGGAGTTTTTATTTCTTTGTGTTTTCTTTGTTTTTTATTTATTTATTTGCGTCTTAAGCTTTGTCTTGGGCCTGGACACTGACAGTGGAAATATAATGTTTCATAACTGTCAGTGCACAAGGGTTGTGCGTAGCCTGGGGTTACTGTGCCGAACAATAAACTATAATTTGATAGATGAGAAATTACAGCGGTCCATCTACTGTGCAGGGCCCTCACCCCGGGCAACGCAATACAGCTTCGGATGATGTGTCGCATTTCTCTGACAAAAGGAGAAAAATGAAATTAGGCTTTTTTATATACTTTGTTAATGATGTCTTCCTGTGTTGAAGATGCAACGTCTTTGTTTGTGTTATGTAAATGCTCTAAACACAAGAGTAGAACGCGAGCTCTCTAATTGGCACTGCCGATTATTGATGGACCTCTGTCCTTTAAAGCACCTTACATGACAGAGTGAGACATGCAGGGAGGAATAATTGCTTTTGGTTCATGTGGTGCATATATTGGTAAGAACACCAATGATTTATATTTAAAAGCCACTAAACACATACCCCCCTCCTCTGTCCCCATGTGGAGAATCACTGTTGATTGGAGATACATCATAGATCATACATCATAGGCAGCCAGTCCACCTCTGTAAGCCAGCGCCTCTTCCTTTTGCATATATACGTATGTGTGTGTGTGTAGCGTAGCATGGGTTTGCAGTGGAGCAGGTTAGAAATGATGTGTTTTCTGTAACACTGTGGCTGAGAACTACTCAGCCCAGCCATTAGTACCCCCTGGAGCATGCTCCAGTGCTGTATCATTTGTGTCAAGCATACAGGACTGATTTGACTTAGTCCCATAGTGAGTGACTGACAGTTATGCAAACATAATAGTTGTGATCCTCTCGGAGTGCCTCGGTGTAAATTAGTGGGCAGCGCTAATGGCATGCATAAGATGGGGTGTTTTAAGTGCTAGTATTTAACTGGAAAAAGGTGCTGCGGCTCAGGCGGTTTGTGAGGCGATGAGCAGCTATTTATCTCCCCCGCTGTGGAAGCTGCTGCCTTGTGATTTCACCTCTAGGGTCACCATGAGACTTGTGTTCACTTTTATAGTTCCAAAATCTTAGATGTAAAAAAAGAATCCATTT
Source organism: Aphyosemion australe (assembly GCA_006937985.1). Lineage (NCBI taxonomy): Eukaryota > Metazoa > Chordata > Actinopteri > Cyprinodontiformes > Nothobranchiidae > Aphyosemion > Aphyosemion australe. Next base: position 2,907,004 of record SSNS01000002.1, read on the forward strand.
AAATGTGTCTCAAGCAGAGTCCGTGTCCTCAACAGGTTTTAAAGTTGGTGTAGAAAAACCTCGTGCGTTCAATAAACTAATCCAGTACAAGCAACTGTTGTTGTCCATCAATATGGAAAGGGTTAGAAGGCCTTTGTCGAACATTTTTGAGTCCATCAATCTACAGCGAGAAAGAATATTCACAAGTGGGAAACTTTCAAGACAGCCGCCAATCATCCCAGGAGTAGCTTTGGCAAATTCGCCTCAAGGTTGTATCGTGCAATAATCAAAGAAATTGCAAAAGAAGAACTCAAGAGCTACAAAGTTAATTTTACAGCACGCACAACAAAGGTTATTATAGTTCATTTGAAGAAATGTTAAAACAAGCATGTCTCATTTGAACTGGTTACTGAGAAAAAGTTGTGATTGACAAGACCCAAGATAAGTCCAAAATAGACCAACGTGCCATATTTTGTGAAACCAAACACTGCAAACCAAATATGCTGCATGCATTCACATTTGAGCAATTAAGTCAAAGTGTTTCATTGTACACTAAAGCCTGAATCACACAGCAAGATAATCATGCAATTTTTGACCAGCCCCACCCCTTCCGACAATCTTAAGGAGGCACACGATTACCGTAATGGCTCTAAAGATAATCTTATAAGATAATCCTGCCTTGTGTGGTGTGTTATTCGCGCTCTGGTCCACTCTGAAGGATGTCGACCGCTCCATTCATACATCCAGGCTTTCAAACATGTTTGATTATCTTCATGTGACTTCCAGCGACAAACGAATGAGCTGCTTGTTGAATGTAACATCGAGTCAATCAGAACGCGAGGTGATGGAAGCGTGCAGCACGCTCCCCGTCCACCATGTTTGTTTACTTCAAAGTCACATATTATCTGTCCGTGAGTGAAAGCGGTTCATGTGTAGTGTGTTGTTTACCAATTTGCTGCACACACCTTAGGTCTAAAACTGGTATATCTGTGGCTTTTTTATCACCGCATTATGGGTTCTCATGCTTTGAAAATCGTCCAACATTTGAAAAATACTGCCGTGTGAACCGAGCTTAAGATTCAAGGTTGAGGTTGTCTATCCAATGGCTTTTCAGGGAGCAGAACTGTAACCCCAAAAACCAAAATTCTGGCTAAAAATACAGATTAACCAAATAAGCCAAAATTTCACCTCAGTAACTAATAATTAGCAACAGATATCCATCCATCTTCATCCGCTTATCTGGGGTTGGATCGTGGGGGCAGCAGCCTAAGCAGAGAGGCCCAGACCTCCCTCTCCCCAGTCACTTAGGTCAACTCCTCCGAGGGAATCCCAAGGTGTTCCCTGGCCATCCAAGAAACATAGTCCCTCCAGCGTGTCCTGGGTCTTCTTTTGGGTCTCCTCCCAGTTGGACATGCCCAGAAAACCTCATCAGGGAGGCGTCCAGGAGGCATTCTAAACAGGTGCTCGAGTCACCTCAACTGGCTACTCATTGATGTGGAGGAGCAGCGTGTCTACTCCAAGCCCCTCCTGGATGACCGAGCTTCTCACCCTACCTCTAAGGGAGAGCCCAGACACCCTGCGAAGAAATCTAATTTCAGACGCTTGTATTCGCGATCTCTTTCTTTCGGTCACTACCTAAAGCTCGTGACCATAGGTGAGGGTAGGAATGTAGATCGACTGGTAAATCGAGAGCTTTGTCTTCTGGCTTAGCCCTCTCTTCACCATGACAGACCGGTACAACACCCGCATCACTGCAGATGCAACACCAATCCACCTATCGATCTCGTGCTCCATCTTTCCCTCACTCGTGAACAAGACCCCGAGATACTCAACTCCTCCACTTGAGGCAGGATCTCATCATCGAGGGTTGTATTTACTTATTTGTAAGATCTGGTAGGGGGTTGTGTATTTTTTTAAATCGCTTTGTGATGCATAAAAATATCAAACTGTTTATAATCCACGTACCTGGAAAGTTGGACTGCTAGTGTATTGTATTTTTATTACTTGTGTGTATAATCACATTCAGCAGAGAGTAGGCTAATCCAACTCCTTTGCTCTGCCATGTCGTGTCTAGTTAGATGACATCAGCACTGAAGTTGATGAAGGAAACATTTTGTCCCGTTTGTGAAGCTGCTGAAGCTCACGTCCTTACCAGAAGGTGATGTCATGTGAAATGAACGGCTTTTATTCGTCAGTAATTTTATGATCTTTGCATGTAACTTTATATCCTGCCCCCCCCCCCCCCTTTCTGGTTTTAACAAGAGTGATCTGATAGATTTTCAGAGATCTTTTTTTTCTTCTGCTCCCTCTCTTTGTTCTGGTCAGTGGACTCGTGTGGTGTTTACTGGATAAAAAGTCAGTCACTGAAACCAGAATAAAGGTGGGGAAAAAAATTAAACACACAAGTGAAGCTTTGGCAGCGCTTCCTCTGTCGGCCTTTTTATTACAAATTGAGAGCAAATCACCGTGGAAGGCACGGGAGAGCAGGGGGTGTGGGTCGGATTTGTCTGTGATTTAAAGCAGCAGTATGTAACACAGCATTTATGATCAGAACCGTGTCTGTGTCTGACAATTAATGTGACTTTCATTCAGTTTTATGGCCGGATTCGAGCTGCGCCTGCGTTTCGTAGTGATGATAGAAGACAGAGTGAACATAAATAAGAATATACGTATGTGAAATCCATAAAGGGTTGCCAAATGGTTTATATGGGAAATGGAAAAGGAAGTTTGGGTGGAAAAGTTCATCCTCCACGTCTGAATCGCCACAGTGGTATCAGAATGGCGTGATGGGGGTTGAGTTTTTGGTGCTTTACACAAGTTATTCACGACTAAAGGCTGGTTTATATTCGGTCCTTCTGCGTGAAACAGACGCCATTTTGCGTCGGCGCAAGGGCTCGCCGACTGGCTCGCAGAGGGTGACGGAGACATGCCCCAAATTTTAAACATCCGTCGAAAGTGACGGAGACCGCAAGCTTGTGATTGGTCAGGATAACGCTTCCTGTAACTTCGTCACCAGCACCGCCGTTGCTCCGTTAATAAGTAAAAAAAAATTTAGCAGAAGACCCATAATAGATTGAAGAACGCATCGCGGAAAAGTCCGAAAATATGAACGTTTATTCACCCGTGACTGAAGGAGTACAAAATACAGAGCAAACATGGATGGAAACGACGGGAAACGTGGGTTTAGAGGTGGCGACTGGATGAAGAGGTGGAGGAGAATGAAGGACAAATTAGTCCTTGTTAAAAAGTCTCTGAAATACATTAAAACAATGTAAACATGAGTAAATACACTATCGTGAACCGGATACATGAGTGTCATGGTGGCAGGATATCACAGAATAGCCCTCTGTTGTCCTGGCAGGGAATTGCTTTGCAGCACTCCGCTGCCTGAACAGAAGTTCGAATGTGAAAACCTTTCCGACGCTCCGTGTGCGTCTCTCCGTTGCGGAGCTCACAGAGAGTATAAACCAGCCTTAACAAAAGTCTTTTTTATTGGGTTATTATAATTTTATTTTTTATCTTTTTCATTTTTACCCATGAAATTAAACCCTTGGATTTTTTATTGCAGGGCAGTTTTACACCATATTGCCATTACTGTCGCTAGTTTGAAAAAACATTACGGTAAATGTTATCTGTCAAGCAGAAAGCTGCAACCTCGGTGTGACTCCTCAGACTTTGATAGTCTTTCAGTCAATTCCATCGAGAGAATACAATGCCGATGCTATTTTTCTGGTGGTGTAGGTTCCGGATCTGCTCGGGGTCCTGCACCTGCCGATGACGTCAAACTACGACAATACCACTCGGCCAAAATATATTGGATCTCTTTTCAATTCTGTTCTTTCACATAGGTTTTGGAAAGAATTTAGCAGTTTTGTTATTAAGTTCATGTTTCTTACCGCCAAAATGTTTTCGAATGTGGTAACGTAACTTCTGAAAGTCGTACGTCCAGCCAATCATCTAGTGTGATGTCATCAGCAGGCGCAGGACCCCGAGCCAGCTCACATTGAAGGAAACATGGCGTCTAATATGGCGTCTCCCAGAGACTATAGACCCACGCTCTATGTATTTTAGACCCGATTTTTATGGTTATATGTTACGAAGCCGCCAAAATATTTTTCAACGGCTAGACATCATTTTATTCATTTTCAACTTTCCGATGGATATCTAATGGTAAAAACTACACACTGTCAATTTAATTTCAAGTTGCACGATCAATGAGCAGCAACATGATGATTACGCAGAAGTAAAAATTCTTATGGGATACCATAGTGGTACAATGGTTAAGGCGTCAATGAACACCAACAAGATCACTTTTGAACCTCGACCAATGCCTCCATGTGTGCAGTTTGCATTATTCCTGTGCATACATGGATTGCATGTGAGTTTAATTGTAAAAATGACTTCATAATTGGTTATTTTCCTCGTGTATCAAGTTACTTCAACTTATCGTACCGTCCTTGTTCAAAGTTCTGCTCCCATGAAATTAAAATCCATCTGCCATGAAGGTTGTAAGCAAAAGTTTCTGAAACTCTTTAATTTTGCCTGAAACTCTCTTTTCTTCTTTGGTTGACTCAGATCTTATGGAAAATGGAAAAAGTTCACCATTTTATTTTAAAAATGTGTAAAGGCTGTCTTCAGCTATATTCACTGGACTTGTGATTTTTATCTATAAAGGTGCTCATAAAAACTCATTTCTTCAGGATACCAGTATGTCTTTGTAGCAATGAATGCATCCTTTTCTCAACATTTACAGACTGTGATATGAAACTGACGTATGTAAAGAGCACGTTCAGGTTAAGGAATACAATGTTACCTCTAAACAGACAGGCCACTGTAGTTAATTTAGTGTATCGTCACCATAATGTTAGTTCTTTTTTGGAATTGCATAAACAGTTTTGACTGGACTGTCTGGTTTGTTTCAGCAGCAGAATAGAATTACAAACTTCTGTCTGATAATAAATGAAAAAAACAAAACAATGCTATTGTTCTTTTGAGGCCCAGTTCATACAGCAAGATATTATGCTGATTTTTGACCCTATTCTGTTCTTCTGACCATCTTAAGATGTGCCCGATTGCCTGAACACATTCTCATCAGATGTTCCTACTGTGTGTGGTGTGTTAAGAGTGTGGCGATCCCACATTGGGGATATTCAACGTGTTGGATTGTCTTGGCTCAATTTTGCAGAGTCACTGGTGTGCTCCAAGGACAAATGAGCATCCATCCTGTTGAACACTAAATGTGACATGTAGCAAAGCAAGGTGATGGAGCAAGGTAATTCAAAATCCTCTTCTTTCATCATGTTAGTGTACTTTGAAAGCACGTTTGATCTTGACAGGTCTTTCCAAATTTCCCATCTGACCTGGGAAGGCCAGGCCAATCACAGCGATCAACGTTTGTTCAAAGACGTTAGGCGGGCTTAACAACTATTCAGTAGAAAACTACAAAGATGGCGGCAGCTGAGAAACTGCTCTAATTTGAAACAGCTTTGGCATCAACTTTGGATGATTTTAGACTTGAGCTTTTCTTTGAAACGTAAGCAGATAGAGGTAAGGTTGAGTCCTTTATTTCGAGAAAGGACGGTGTATGGCGGACTGCCCTTTTGAATGCTTTCCAAAGCGATGAATATGCCACGTTGTTTGTTGCTTTGATTGGTCCTAGTGCTGTCCAATTGCATGCAGAAATGGTCTGAAAGACCATAGATCCCGCCCCTACAACTGAGATCTGTCCATGGGTCGTGGCCAGACTATATATTTATATATTGGATGGCTTGCCAGGCTAGAACAATAACACTTTGTTTCCTTTTTCTCTGGTTAAAGGAATCTGCACTAAGTAGAAGGCACTTGTTTTCCTTGGAACCAACATCATGCATAAAATGTTTCACCTGTTTTTGTAGGACCAGTATGGATTTAATGATAGAGAGAAAAAAAAAACTTAACACATGTCACAAAGTAAGCGTCTCCATGGTTTCCTCTTGATAGTGGATGTGGTTACTGCTAGCTGCTGTCACACTAGTCTGATAAGTGGGCTCTATATTAGTACATTTAAATTTCCCAATTGTCTCCTGGTGATAAGAAAAAGTCTGAAAACAAAGCTGTATGATTTTTAGGATGCATATTAGTTCTCACCTATCTAAATCCAGAGGATTTAGGAGGAATTCAAAATGACAGGATGACAGCAAAACGTGGCAGCGCTAACACATTTCCACAGGGACTTGTGTAAGTTAAAAGGACTGGGTACAGGAGATAATTGTTCAGTCAACACAACAACACTCTGCCTCCCTGTCTCTCTTTCTCCCACCCTCCCTCTCTCCAGCCATCAGCTGCATCATCCACCTTTCATCAGGCCAGACCATTGATCCTCCACCTGGCAGGGGGTCCTTTCAGTATGCAGCCTAATGTTCTCATTATGTTTCCTGCTCGGTCCCTCCGCTGATGACTGGCTGATTACCATCTCATTAAGAGGCACGGCCAGGCAGGGGAGAGAAGGACCTGTCACAGTTTAAGGAGCTCATCAGAGCCCAGAAATAATACAAGCTGGAGACTTGCTTCATGTCTAATGATACCTGAAGGGAAATTATTTCTTTATTGGAGAAAATGGGCAGGAAGAACATCCTCGGTAAAATATGAGCAGCTGATACAGGGAATGTAACTTTTTTCTTCTTCTTTGTCGTACAAATTGTGTCTACTTATCAGCCAGAAACTTAATACTAGATAGTCTGGGTTCAAAGCTGCTTAGTTTTATCCTGCTACATATGAAGTAATGTACGCCCGCGATGCCAAGTCAAGATATTACCAAATTCAAAAGATAAGAAATAAGCAGTGGCTGGTCAGCTGAAAACAGTCATATTTAAGGTCTGACTGAATGTGTTTTCCTTCAAATGGCTAATGCTTTTATCACCAAGCTCCAAACCTGACATTTTGAGTAAAAATATGGGAAAAACACAATGTCACTCAAAAAAAAGAAGGGTTTTTACATACTCGTGACTGTTAAAGCATCGGTTTTATTTTATTTCTCATAAAAAGGACTGGATAATAATGCACGTTGATTCAAATAGTCTCTTTCAAGGTTCTCAGATAGATCTTCTTTGACACTTGCATGTTTGTGTATCCGTGTGTGTGCAAATGCATCTTTTTTCTCTTTCATCAGTGTGTGTTAGGGTAGCGAGGAACGGGAGGGGGACTGAAAACCCCAAGGTAATCTGAGGCACAAAGGCAATGTCATTATAGACATGGGAGGACATTATTCTAAAATGGCAAGTGATGCAGTGCTGAGACAGTAGATAAGGTGGAGAGAAAATGTGGAGAAAAGAGAGAAGGAGAGACTCAACGCTTGAATTTGTCATGGGCAGATAAAAACAGAGCAGGCAGGAGGATGCCTCGATAGGGGTGTTGTTTTTATTCTTCCTCTTTCCTCTCTCTTTCTTTTGCTTTCATCCCTCCCTCACTCCCTGATTCTGCCCTCCTTTCTTCCCTTTTTGAGGTTTATCTGACGTACAATGAATGCAGCAATTTTATCTGAATAGACAAAGCAGCAGTGACATGCAGCTTCATTCTGGCGATTGACCTTGAAGGAAAATGAACAGAAGGAAGGAAAGAAGGGGGGAAATGAAGAAAGGAGGAACTGGCTGTGGATCGTGCTGCTGCTGTTTGTGCAACTCTTGGACTTATATTAATGTTTTCTGCAATAAATGGTTTCATACTTTTTGAAAATGTTTAGATATGTTTTATTCATTTTTTTCTTACCTAATTTAATTGAAACTCCAGCTTGTAGAAATCATTTCCACCTTAAATCAGCTGAATGCACAAGATGTTTAGATGTTTTGTTTTGTCTGCCTTACGATGTCCTTTTTGAAATAATATCGGTCACTCTGAGTTTCACGTAGCCTAGTGAACTAGACCAAATTCTTGCTTTGCAGAGTTTGGTCTAGGCACGCTTCATTGGAACCCTCGCAGCCTGTGGCTGTCCAATCACAGCTCGCTATAGTTTTGGTTGGGCCAATCACAGAGCGGGAGTAGCCGATGACGTCAGCGCTCCGGCCGCAAACCCAAGCAACATGGCGGCAATGCAGGAACCACGTTGGTTTGAAACGGCTTTGTCAGCAACATTGGGTTATTAAGACTCCAACGTGCATAAGTCTGTCTGATATACTTAGCGGCTTATTATTTTTATCAAACAAAGTAGTGCAATGTCCCAGTACACCTGATATTCACATGTTTTTCATACAAAAACGACAGAAATCATTGATGTTAGACGCCATTAATGCCTCCCGCTTTTCCGTCACTGTAATTATGTCACGTTGTTCGTTACTCTGATTGGTCCTAGCGCTATCCAATTGCATGCAGACATTTTGAAAGACAACCGTACATCCCACCTCATGACTGAGGGCCGTCAGTGGTTCGTGGCCAGACTATATATTCACATATATAGGATGGCTTGCCAGGCTAAGTTTCACGTGCAGGCTGAACGTGAAAACAAGAACAAACCACACAGATCTACGTCACACCTTTATCCTTACGTGTTACTGACAGTCTGGTCACCATTAGAAAGCAGCTGAAGACCCTTTTGTTTAAAACTGCTTTTACTTAAAGGAGCTAGAGGCAGGAAAAAAGAAACGATGCTCACGAGCGACGCGCCCAGCTCTGCGAGTAACTGCAGCCCAGCACGGGAGCGTGCACAGACGGCTATGTTACACAAACACAAAAATACCATTACCTGACCCTCTTCACACGCTCTCACGCCACACCTCCAATATCTCACGCTGAAAAGGCAACTCCCCGCCGCTCTCACGGACAATATTGCGGCGAAGCAATCCACGCTGCAGCCCTGATCACAGCTAATGCTACTACTGTAGCATGATCACAGCTAATGCTACTGCACGCTAGCTCTCTCTGAGTCATCGGTGAGGTCAGATCATTGTCATATCATCTCTAAACACAACCTATAATGTTTCTTACCTGCTCACTAGGAAATGAGCCATGGCAGCATCCTTTTTGAGTCCCAGATATAGTTGAAGCAGCCTCCAATCGTCAATCACGTATCCGATATAGATTCGGGTCCCTGCCTGTCTTTTACCATATTTGGTTTTTGACTCACGAGATGCCGCTGAATAAACTTCCTTTGTGCCACGCTTGGTCGTTTGCTGGTTGCAATAGAATCCATTCCCACAGTTCTTCTTTTGGAGTTTGGCGGTTGGCAAGCAACTTACGGTGCATTAGCGCCACCTACCGATCTGCAGTGTTGAACACATTTTCTTTCTGTTTTGAAGCTGTCGTGAACGCGCAAGCAGTGTCAATTGACGCCACATCCGTAGGGCAGCGCGGGAAATTCGTGACCGAACTGCAGCGCATTTTGCAGCAAACAGCCTGTTGAATGAAATGGAACGATACATGGGTGGCCTCATTCTTTTTGGTTTATAACGCTTCATCACCCATTAGCTTTGAAAAAATGAACATACATGTTTAATTTTTTACAGATTTTTTAAAGATCCTGCCTCTAGTTCCTTTAAATCTTTTATGTTTTATTCATTTTTTTCTAACTTGTATTTATAATCATCTTTCATTTGTTTTATCATTTTTATAATTTTATTGCTTTCTGTTTTCTGATTTTAATTATTTTATGATATTCTGTTGTTTTAAGATCATTTTATGATGACTTTATCCTTTGTTTTGTCAATCTTTGTGAAGCACTTTGTGATTCTTTTTCTGTGATAAGTGCTGTACAAATAAAATTTACTTACTTACTGTAAATTAGCGTTCATGGACTCATCCATCTCGACTCAAACCCGGGAAAGAACGTGTTGATTTTTGCAGCCAGGACAGAGCAGAGCGCATCTTGGCTAGTAGAAGCTAACCGTTATTAATTTTATGCTTATTAATGGTTTATTAATGAAGTCCAGTTTCATGAACACAGACTATTTAGATTATTGTGAGCCCCTTTTTGGCTTTTAAAGGCCTCAATATCAGTGTAGCAGCTGTCCGATGTCACCTGGCGTGTGCGTGTGTGTGTGTGTTGATAGTAACACACTTTGACATACTTTGGCTTCACAGTGGACAGGTGGACATTGAAGTGGAACAGGGTTATCCGTGGCCCAGAGCTGACGTCTTCACCTGTGATCAGACGTTTCCCTAAGCTGTGCTCGGCTCTTCAAACAAGTAAATTAACGCATGTGTTCTGACATTGCTGCAGAAAACATCACAGAAATAGGTGAGCCGTTGAGCTTTATTGAAAGATTTGGCATCCCATAAAGTCATACATTAATTTAGCCGATTTGTTGATGATGCTAATGAACTAATATTTCAGAGAAAACATAAAACCTGACAAAAAAGTAGTTTTGTTAAAGTTTTTGTTACCCTCTGTTTTAGTGTCTTTTTTATAATATCAAAGAAAATAGGCAGAAAGGGCTAAACGTATTACAAAAAAATTGAATTAGAAAATTGTATTAAAACCCAAGTAAATGAATGCAGGTAAAAGTTCTTATGAAACACAACACACTCATAGCTCAAGGAACACATGTTTACTGTGGAAATGTCACCTTGTGAATGATGTGGACTTTGTGTGATTGAGAAAATGTCATATTTTTTCCATCTTTTCCTGATCTAGCTCTAACTTTTGAAGACCAACATCATCAAAGTCTTCAACAGATGCAGAGTTCCATCTTTCATAGATTTGAGGTAGCTTTTTTAAAGGTTTCCACTTTTGCCAAATCTCAATAAATCAACATTTTATGCTTTAAAATCTAAGAATCCCAGGTTTTGCAGATTCACTGAGAACTAATACAATTGTTCCTTCTGAGTTTCACTTCCAGGCTGAACGTAAAAATAGTCCATTACCCCTATTTCCTGCATTAGCTGCTGAAAGAAATTAGACAGGAAAATGCTCTGGTCAGAAAAAGCCACAGATTTACGTCACTCTGAAAATTTGCAGTCATGGACTCACCCATATTGACCCGCAAACGGAGAAGGCTTTGATGATTTTTGAAACCAGGAGAGAGCATGTCTCAGCTAGTAGAAGCTAACCGTTAGCATTAGCAACTCCACAAAAGGGCAGAACTCCTTCAGGGCTTGTGTTATTTGTGGATATAAAACATTACTATTGCAGAGCAAACAAAGGCAGTGGAAGAGTCACGCTGCTGTTAGCCAATCAGAAGAGAGATGTCCAAATATCATAAATATTAAGAACTAAAGCCCGGACCACACTGTGCGGCGCAAAATTTCAGTGAGCCAAACTGCACAACATCTCGCTCTAGCAGGATGCGCTAATGTCATTAACGCACCCCCCAAAAAGCATACGTCACGAAAAGCCAATAGCTAACCAAAACAACAATGCTGAAAAGAGAAAAAAGCGCTGCCATTAACACGTCTTTTATTAGTCTCCGAACCCAAACTCAAACTTGGAGGCCGACTTTGGTTGTGACGGTGCTCATTAAGCTGTCGCAGAGCCGGTCACACTGGACGGCCACAGACCTGCAAATCATCCTCACGTTCACCGGTTTTTTCACGATTTTCTGCCCCCCACTCCCACCGCTATCTTCTACTTCCTGAAACAGGAGTGCCAGAGCTTTTTCCCCCACAGGGAACGACTCACAATGCATTAATTTATACTACACAGCAAATTCAGCATGCTCAAATTAACACCGTCAGAGTTGATTTCAACACTTTTAAAGTGTCTATATGGGTCCACACCAGAAAGAGTTAATTTAACTCTTTTTGGAGAGTTGGTACTTTAACTCTGATTTAGTGTCAAAAACCAACTCTTGTGGAGTTGACAATTTAACACTGGTGTTAGAGTTAATATAGTAACTCTTAACACTGGAGTTGACAATTTAACACCGGTGTTGGAGTTAATATAGTAACTCTTAACTCTGGAGTTACATTTTTAACTCCAGAAGAGTTAATTTTTGACACTAAATCAGAGTTAAAGTATCAACTCTCCAAAAAGAGTTAAATTAACTCTTTCTGGTGTGGACCCATATAGACACTTTAAAAGTGTTGAAATCAACTCTGACAGTGTTATTTTGAGCATGTTGTTGTGTAACAGCCACACTGAAAAGCATCAGCTAACTCATGCTCTGTACCCCTCATGACTGTGGACAGCCAGTGAGAGAGGAACACAAGGAGCAGAGTCCTGAGCATTTAGTGTGAACCATGCTCCACTTCTTTATTGTGACAGTGGAACGGCACAGCAGTCCCATTCCTGTGACCAGCCTCCTCACTTATGGTGCCAACATGACACAACATGTAACACCACATTTGCAACAGTGAACAAAGTAGTAACTAAGAACAACACAACCCCCCCCCAAAAAACATGCATAAACACCCCAAAATAGAACAAATTACCTAAAAACATGACTCCCACAATGCACCTTGCCCACTGCAGCTCCTGCAGCCAATCAGTCACTACCAGTCCAACTTTTGAATAAAGGGGTGGAGTCTGCGAATTAACTCTGCAGGTGTTATAGCCACTGTGGGAGTTCAGAGTTAGCTTTTCAGGAGTTATTTTGTCCAAAATGACTCCTACAGAGTTGATTAGGAAACATTCCTTTTTAACACTTGGGTTTAACTCTCATGGCAGTGTTTCATATCAACTATGTAACTCTTTTAGTGTTAAATGAACCATTTTTAGTGTTAAATTAACTATTAGTGTAACGCTTTTAAATTTGCTGTGTAGAGACCACAGCTAATATATTAAAAAAAATCAGTGAACAAGGTCTTCAAATGCAAACATCCTAATTGTAATTTTACTTTTCGAATCATGTGGAGTGATTCCACGTGGTTAAGACAAACAACATCCTGTCATTAATTGAAGGGTTAATTTAGGAAGGTCACTGGGCCTCCTTTGTGACAGGTGTGTGATTCTGTCCAGACACTGATCTTTTAATCTCCTAATGTGAGGGGAAGAATAATCTCACATCTGGAAGTTCAACTCTGTAATTACAGATCAGTATTGAGCACCCCCCCCCCCATACCCCTCATACCTTTCAGAAAAATAAAGAATGAGCTGCATTCAGCCTCCCAATCCTACAGACACCACCAGTTTGAGGAGGGATGAAGTCTGTGTTAATTTCTCCTGACTTCACCTTTCCAAACCAATTAGGATTTTGCTCAGTTGTTTAACACTGCTGCTAATGTGCCTCGTGCATTTCCACAACAGATGGATTTTCCTTTTATTTTGTTAACGTGTACTTTTTCCTCCTCCTTTTTTTCATCCCTCTTTGTCTCTGTTTCACTTACTTACGGGATTTCATCTAGACAGGTGCTTCCTGTCCGCACGTTGACGTAAAATTAAACACAAGTCCAGATGTGAAATGTGTATGTCTGCGAGCGTGTGTCTGTGTGTAGGACAAATGGAGGGTAAGTCTTCTTTTTTCCTTCCATTTTTTTAAAGACCTGAACTGGTCAGTTTATCACCGTTGAAACAAAGAAGAGATGAAAAGGGGGGAAAAAGAGCCGAAACACCATTTTTAGGGTATTTTATGTCAAATTCCAGGTTTATTTTTAAAAATGTTTTGCTTTAGATGCAGAAAAGTTAAAAATAGATGATTTTAGATGAAGTTTTAACCGATTCCTGGTTAATAGCATCATAATACAGCTTTGAACGACTTATTATGTAGCCGTTACAAAATACGTTTTTTTTGTTGCTTCCCTTATCCTCGTCCTGAATGCAGACAGAAGACGGAAACGAAAGGGAAGAAAGAGCGGGAGAAATGGAAAGGTCATGAGTGATGGATGCTTTGTGTGTGTCTGTCATTCCCAATTACTGAACTTTGCCTTTAAAAGCGTCGCTCAGATGCATTTCTCATTTCTGCCTTTTGGACTGATGAAGAGCAGGCTCTGACTGGGGGCACTGTGTGTTTTAAACACCGCCTCCCTGGTCATTCACTATTTACTTCAGATACAATCAGCTGCTGCAGCAGCAGCTTTCCTCCTCTGCAACTTTTGCTTGATTTGTATTCATTCTCATGTTCCATTATCAAATGTTTCCCTGCACTAAGGTCTGTTATGGTGCAATGCAAAGAAAATTAGATTACGTATCATGTTCCTTTTTCCTCCTTCTTCTTTTTTTTGGGAGAAGTGTTTAAAGCTATAAATACTCGCTGTAGGAAGCAAACCTTTTGGGGGAGGCTGCACTTTGATACTAAACAGCTCACATGAAAACTGTACCTTCGGTTGATGCTTCCAGCAAGTTTCTTAAAATACAACTGGCCTTTCTTGAAACTAACATCTCATTTATCAGGATCCAAACACAAAGCATGAAAAGTGAGGGGGATTTTAGATTTTTTTTGAAGACCAAGATCTCAGAGAAACAGTTTTTTTACTTGTTCTTTTTGAAATACAATCGATCACTCTGAGTTTAAAGCCACTACTATGCAACCTTTTATCTTTTTAAATCATTTTCTTGAGCCAGTATGTGCTAAAATGACCGTTTACAGGGTTAGAAATGTCACTCAGACCCCCACATCCCTCTGTGGCCAAAATACCGCACTTGCAACTTCAGAGTGGCGGTCCGGTCCCTGTTGGACTTAGTAAAGTGGAGCTGACATGCCTGGTGCTGCAGTCTGCTTCCAGCATGTTTCCTGCATGTTTTAGATCATGAACACAGCTGATGTGTTTGATTTAGTGATGAACCGCTCCTGTAGACACTAATGGAGGCTGAGGAGACATTTTAGCAGTTAGATTAATGTGTTAAAAAGACGAACGCACAGCGAGGAGATAAGTTTCACTTTTGCTTTCACTAATGGACACTAGGGGGTGCTAAAAGCAAGCCAAAACTGCCAAGTGATCCTCTAACTTGCAGGTTGAATGTGAAAATAGTTTTCTACCCCTATTTCCTGCATTAGCCGCCGATTGAAAATGTACGGGGAAACGCGTGAATTAGAGAGGCCAGTCAGATCTACATCCCTCTGAAAATTAGCATTCATGGACTCACCCACCTTGGCTCACAACTGAGATTTAGCATTGATTTAGCGTCCAGGAAAGAGCAGCGCACATCTCGGCTAGTAGAAGCTAACCGTTGGCATTAGCAACTCTGCAACACAGCAGAACTCCTTCAGGCTTGTGTTAATTGTGGAAAGCAAATGGAGTTGCGTTGCTGTTAGCCAATCAGAGACGAGATGTCTGAATATTAGGAAATAAGACTCCAAATCCTACCATCTTCTACTACTCTGGCTAACTTCTACTTCCTGAAACAGAAGTGCCAGAGCTTTCATTTAATTTTATTTTCATTTTTATTTGAACATAAGACAAATATTAAAAAAACAAACATTTGAACATAAGAAATTAAAAAATAATAAACGTAATAATCATACTAAAAAAAATACCAAAAAAAGAAAGAAAAGCCTTTGTCCAAAGGGAGTGGGAAGAAGCTAATGCTTATTCAACCCCACCCCTAAACTACACATTACAACAATCTCAACTATATAATGTACTTATTAGATGTTCATCTAGGAATATTTACGTCTGTTGTTGATCCAATAATCACAGTGTGATGCCAGAGCTTTATCTATACATAGTCTCGGCCCCGCCTCCAACTGGCTCGACCACTCACCTGTCGATGTGAAACGATACGGTTCAGAGCCACTCGTCTCCTTAAAAAAACGTCCTCCTCCCTTTCTGCAAGTGATCGAGGTGGAGAGAAAACCCTCCTGTTGAAGGTTCTCTGTTTGCTTGTTCTACTGAGTGGTGAGTCTGCTGTGTGTGTGCACATACTAGTGTGCATGCGCTTTTTAACGACTCGTTTTTCAGACTGAGAAACTCCGAGAATGGGTGGGGGGGGGGGGGGGGGGGGGGGGGGGGGGGGGGGGGGGTGCTGTCAATCACTGCCTCAGCGCCGCTCTCTTGGTCTGCCAGACGACACCTCCTTTAGGTGCAGTTTTCTAACAGGAAGTGTGGGTGAAGTTAGACTACACCCAGAAAAACAGAATTTGTCAGCAGATGAAATCTGTATCCTTCATCCATCTATTTTCTAAACCCGCTTACCCACGCAGGGTCACTGGGGGCTGGTTAAGTTATTTTTTTTCCACAAAATGAATGCACCCACCAAATACTGCACTTCTTGGATATGCATGTGTGTACTCCATCTCTTAGATAAAAGTGGTTAAAGTACGACCACTGCCTTTTTGCTAAAACTGCGTGCAGCGTGTGTGTTGTCTCCTGTGTTATTTTCAACAGCAAAAGAGAGGGCCAGGTGCTATGGCAGGCGGCTAGGTTAATCTCGTCTGTGCTCTGTCAGCCTCCTCGCCAAACTTTAAAAAGTGTCATGTTGGCCGGCTGTAACACTGTGACACTCAACAGACGTACAAAGAAGAGGAGGGGATGGAGGAAGCAGAGATTGAGATGGAGGGGGGAAAAATTGAGACGGAAAACTGTTGACAAAAAAAAATACAAACGTATTTTACAGCTCTTCCTCCCTCTGTTTTTTTTTCTTTTTCACCCTCTGACTATATTGAAATCATTCTGTGTTAATACATCTATTTTGTGCTCATGAAAACCCCTCTACGTGTCACGGTAGAGGTGGAGGTGGTTTGTGAGGTCGGCCCGTGCTGAACTTTACGAGACAAGCTGTGCTGATATACGGCCGAGGGAGACTCCATTAAAACCCTGGACCTGCGCCATTTGGGGAAAATGGAGGTCGCTCATGCTAAGGTCACGTGACATCAATAAAATCAAACTTTTTCTTAATATCTGCCCGTATATCACCTCCTTCTTGCGTTTCCTTTGCCTTTTTTTATATTTGAATCCTAAAAGGAATAAGTGGACATTTGTGAGGGTTGAGAGGGGAGGGTTACACGTGAGAGAGCGCGAGAGTACGGTGATATTTGATAAATGTACCATATCACATCTGCAGAGGAGCATAAGGGAAACAATCTGCTGTTGGTAATCTTAGAAAGGCGAGAACAGGTGTGTAAGGCCGCGGTCCAGAGTCCATTTTTTTCCTTTTCTATCATTTCTCAGCTCAACCTCTCCTTTCCTCCCTCCCTGTGGGTAACCTAATTAAAGTGACTTCACGCTTCTCCCTCACTCACCTTACACATATAATTGTCACTGTCTCTTGCACTTTTACTACCTTTCTGTTTTCCCACTCCCACTTTTTGTTCAGATCTTCAGCTTAAACTTATCTGCTTCCTTTTTAACTTAAAAAAAAATCACATTTTTCTCCTTTCCTATTCATCTTTGGGGCTCTCATCCTTTATTTTTACGTCTCTTCAAGCCGAAGTGTGTGTCCTGTCTGGTCTATCCGGGGTTCCGAGCTCCCTGGGGCATTGTTTCCAGGCTTCATTTGTTTGAGGGCTTTCTAATCCGGGGACTGGGACAACCTCAGTCCACCAAGCTCTCGTCAATCATCCTCGCAGAGGAGCGGAGAGGAGGTGAAGAAGAAGAAGTAGAGAGGAGGAGGAAGAGGAGTGGAGGTGATGGCATGATTAGTTATCTGTCCTCGCTCTCGCCCACCCGCCCCATCACCAATGGCTACCTCTCCCTCCACCTTCCCCATCTCTCATCCACTCCTTCCACCATTCCCCTATCTTCCCTCACTGTCCCTCCATCTATCTTCTTATCTGACTTTCCCTTCTCTCCTCTTCCCTCCTGCATCTGGAGCACCTGCATGCAGCGCCGGCCCGACGCTCCGTTCGTCCCTCTGTCTATTTGTCTGTCTGATTGTTTGACCTCAGCCCTGACGGTGGTCCCTTTTGTGTCTGCGGACAAATGAGGATGACCTTTTATTGTAAAACAGACACCTATTGGGAAGGATAAAACAGACGGTGCTTAAATTAACAACAGAGAAGAGCGGAAGAGGGAGGCCGTTTCAAATGGAGGCAGTGATGGAGAGAGTGTAAAGTTTTTTATTTGAAGTTCTAATAATTATATAACAGTGTCTGCGTCAAACTAGCATGGCCACTGTTCAATAATAAAGTCCCCTACCTGGCTGGCAGCTATTGATGAACAGTGGTGGAACAGTGAGGCGCGGACCTCTTGAACGTGCCCTGGACCCATCAGTATGGGTGCATGAATTATAAATGGCATTGACAGTGGAGGCCATAAGAGTAGACAGAGTATTATTGCACATGAAGGTCCATTCTGATTTTGATTATTTTTATTCCAGGGGGCTCACAAAAGGCCAGGAGACTGTTGGTGAATATTCTAAAAGGGCACGGGGCTGAGATGGGCTTGATGGGAGGCTTTGATTTCTGGCTAATAGCCACTTCAAACAGGCTTGGATGGCTCTGAGACAGGGGAGGAAGATGACACGAGGGCTAAAGGACAGAGGGACCACGGACCTGCAAAAAAGGGACGCTACACAAACAGGAAATGAATTACGATTTACATGTCCAACATTTAGCTGAAACGCAAAGTTCACGTTCCAAAAGACAAGTAGATAAGGCAAATGCCATCAGTGTGTGGAGTCATCAGCTCATTTAGTTAAAGCTCCCATTCACTCGTTTGTACAATAAATCTGCTGTGAGTCGTTCTCTGTAGAAAAAAAGCTCTGGCGCTTTCAGGAAGTAGAAGTTAGCCGAAGGAGTGGGGGGCAGAAAACTACAGGATTTGGAGTCTTACTCATTATTATTCATGGTGTTTGAACATCTCGCCTCTGATTGGCTAACAGTAATGCAACTCTTCCGCTGCCTCCATTCACTCTGCAACACCGACGTTATATCTCTACAAATAGCACAAGCCTGAAGGAGTTCTGCCATGTTGTGGAGTTGCTAATGCTAAAGGTTAGCTTCTTCTAGCTATGAGACGTGCTCTGCTCTCTCCTGGCAACAGGTTTTAAAAGTTTGTTCATTTTAGACTGATAAGTTTCTTTGTTGTGACTTCATTGGCAAACTGTTGGTAACGTGAAATTAGATTAATTTAAAACTAAGAAAATGTGTCTAAAATAGCTGAGATGAGCATCCTGATTTTTATCCAGACTCTGTACGACTAAAGCAAGAAGTCCAGATTATTTTTGATTATGACAAAAGAGAAACTGGGCCAAAAGGCAAAGCTCTTGATTCTCTGGTTCTTCAACATTCCTACCTTCATCCAGGATCACGAGACTTGGATCACTTGGAGCGAACTGCTAAAATAGACGTCCTTTGTAGGGCTGCTGCTCCAATGCCTCAAAATGAGTCAACTAAGGTGGTTCAGACATCTGATTAGGATGGTCACCTTCGCTAAAGTTGTTGCGGGTAAAATGGTATATGTAAAATGGCCTGTATTTGTATAGCGCCTTCTTAGGGTTCTACAATCCCCCAAGATGCTTCACAACTCAATCAGTCATCTACCCATTCACACACACAGTCACACGCTGGTGGGCATGAGCTACGATGTAGCCACAGCTGCCCTGGGGCACACTGACGGGTATCTGGGAACTATGAAATATGGATGAATGGACAGTAGGGATGTGTATTGGTAAAATTCTGGCGATACGATACGTATCACGATACAGGGGAGATGATACGATATATCACAATATATTGCGATACATTCAGCCAGACGATATTAGCGATTTTTTAGATTGAATTTATTGTAGGAAAATTCAATCAACAGTCCAAACTGATACGTAACAAGTTTAACATGAGGTATCTGAACCATAACAGAGGGAGTTACATTTCAATGGTGGAAACAAAACCCACTGCACACTGCTGCCAACTAGCGGTCAGCGTTTGAATTGCACCAAAAGAAAAGAAAATACAGAAATGTTTGCATGTGAATTCTTCCAAAAATTCGATACACAGCTTTTGAATATCGATATAATATCGCAGGAAAAAATATCACAATATATTGCCATATCGATATTTTCTTACATCCCTAATGGACAGGATTATGTGTAGGTTTTTTTTGTTTGTTTTTTTCCAAATTTGGAACTTTCTGTATTTTTCCTGGCCAGATAGGACCCGGGGACCAATAACTGATGAACGCTGGCTTGCATTGGAGCAATGATGTTAACACAAAGTACATTTGACTTCTCTTGCAGCTCTTTATTTCCCCCATTTTACAAACACGCAGATGCTGATATGGCGTCATAAACATAGAATCATGCAAAATTAATGCCTGATGTAAAGGCTTAAGCGTCGGGGAAAACAACTCTGGACTCCAGGCTGAATTCAATATAATAAAATTAATCTACTACAACAAATAACCACCAGTTCTTCTCCCACTTTGGCTCCCCAACACCAAACAAGACAGTATAAATCTTCCTTACAGCAAAGCTCCACCTCCTCTTCATCATCACTGCCTTTTATTCATATACTATAAAAGAAACACTAATTTATAGACCAACTGGGGGTTGCCACAGATAAACTTTTTTAATTACGAAGAATGAGCTTGGGTTGGTCATACAAAACAAATCAATATCTCTTAAAAAAATATTCAAATGTGACCTAGAAAACTGAGCTTCTGCCCCCATTTTATCATTGATTTTTGACGAAAGGCGATTTAGTTTTGAGGTTTCTTCTCTGTTTTTTTGCTCCGTACCCAACAGGACATAAATATTTACTCCAAAGATGAAGCACAACTGCGAGAGAATGAATATTGAATTTGGAGGTAAGCATGTGTGTACGATCCAATATCCATCCGAGGAGAGGCTGCACATTGTCTCAGTCAGAAAGGCGATATAAATATGAGCATATTTGTTAGAGGCAGGGTCAATATGGTTTGTGCCTCTGAGGTTGCTTAGAGAGATAGTTTGAAATCAATGGGGTGTCTAGCATCCCGCTCATTGTCTGATTACTATTTTATTTCTTACAACACGATTAATTTAGTTTTTCTGATCTAATCAAAGAGGAATTAGTTGTCTCTCTCTGTTTTAGAACACAATGTGCTCCTTAAAAGACTCCCAGAGTGTCCCCCAGCCAGCACGCATAGGTGGGCCCCATATGGGTATAAATGGGCAAACCGTATTGGTGCCAACAGGGTTTGTTCACAGTTTCCATGGTGGCCCCAGAGAAATTTGCCACACATTAACAGGTCCATGTATGGGTCAAACCATCTGAAAACCCATGTTGGGCCCGTTAAAATCTATGGGCAAACCCTGCTGGCACCCATACAGTTTGCCCATATGGGGCCAACCTATGCATGCTGGATGGGTCCTTTAAATGCTTGGTTCATCTTTCTTAGAAAAGAAAAGGAGAAATCTGAACAGGTAGGAAGTGCTGAGGCTGCACACCATTTTCCCTTTCCATCCTTCCTCAGTCGTCAGACATTCTCACCTGGGAGCTGCCCTGTACAAGCACAGTCCTCTGCTGTTAGCGATCGAGTGTCACTGGGGCTATTGGGAGTTAAGTGCTCCTTTAGGCCATCTTTTCTGTATAGCTGGTTAAAAAAATCTCTTGGGGCATACGCAGGGGTGCAAATATTTAAAAGAAAAAGCCACCCAACCCCAGCTTAGATGAACACACTCAGAGCCATGGCTATCTGAGAAGAAGTGGAGAAGAAAGGATAACTAGATGCCTCACCTCCGCTCAGTTTTCCAGATATATTTTTATCTATCGTGTGTGTGTGTGTGTGTGTGTGTGTGTTGTTAGTGCTTATACAGCCGCCCAGCTTCAAGCTTCAAGTTTGTCATCACAAGTTTGTTTCGATGCCAACGCCGTGCTGAGATAATTTAAGCTTTAACACTTACCTGGGATGAAAATGTCTGGGGTGCGCTTTCAATGATCTAGCTTCGCTGGAAAACATGATCTCTGTACGTCTCACATCTGATACCCAAGTCGTCATTTTTCTTCTTGTTACTTCTGACATACAGTGAATTTTCCTTCAGGCAGAGAAAGTATAAAACAGTAGTTCAGAAACGCATATCTCAGTCATGGCTGACTAAAAAAAATAAAAATCCTAGATCTGATGCCTGATCTGGATTTAGAAGTAAATTATTTTTAAATTTGGCTACGTACCACCTCTAGAAATAATGCAGATCCTTCTATAACTTGAAAGAAATCCCCTTAAGAACCTGACAAACTGAAGAACGACGAGAACTTTTGTTCAAAAAGAAAACATGTTTTCGTTTCTATGTTCGTCTAGACGTCACAATTAGCACTTTTCTTTTCACCAGTGTTCATCATTACACTTGAATGTTGGCATTACAAAAAAATCTAAACCAGCCTGGTCCTGTATTAACATATAGACCTAATAACTAATAACATTACCACCACCGTGTTTTACACCTGACATAAAGGGACATTTTACAAAAAGGTTTTACCTTTGTTTCGTCATTCCTCTGAAAATCTCTCAAGTTTTTATCAAGATTTTTTTGGGGGCAAATATTTGAATGTGATGACCGACCAGGTGAAACATGCACTGCTTTATATTTTCAGAATAGACATGATGTTTTGCTTTTTGAGATCTTTTAGCCAACATTGTTTTGTCGGTCACGTTCTATTAAAGTAATTTCTTCAGGTCTGTCTGTAAATAGGTATGGCTAGTGAAAATAAACTTCCATATAATGTGATTAATCACAGTTACAGGTGAAACTCTAAAAATTAGAATATGATGCAAATGTTCATTTATGTCAGTAATTTAATGTAAAAGGTAAAACTAATATATATGATAGACTCTTTCCATGCATAATGAGATATTTCAGCTTTTATTTGTTATAATTTTGATGATTATGGCTACAGCTGATGAAAACACCAAATTCTAAATCTCAAACAATTAGAATATTGTGAAAAGGTTCAATATTCTAGACTCACAGTGTCACACTCTAATCAGCTGATGAATCCTACACACCTGCAAAGGGTTCCTGAGCCTTTAGATGGTCTCGCAGTCTAAGTTGAATAAATAAATAGAGAACCCAAGCGTGCACAGGGAGAAAATTGCAAACTCCATGCAGACAGACCCCAGGCCAGGATTCAAACCCGGGACCTTCTTGCTGCAAGGAAACAGAGCTAACCACTGCGCTGCTATGCAGCCCTTGTAATTTATAATATGACAAGCAAAATCAGACAAAATATGAAAGGGGACAAATACATTTGAGGCATCAAGCACTCTTCTTTTACGTATAAATGTCTTTAATCCAATTGTCTGATCCGATTTTAAAAGTCACACTATTTTATGACTTTAGGCCTGGAATAAAGAGGGTGAAATATGAAAATTAAACACTTTCTTTTATCCAAAGCCTTTGATTTTCCCAACACGGTGCAACATCACTAATGCAGATAAATGAAGGAGACCTTTACAATAGCAAATGGTGCAATAAAATACATGTTAATAAACAAATAGATGTTCATGGAAGAATACTCTGATTACTTTTAGACTTGGTGAATTCAGAAAGTCAGCTGTTTGGATATCGGTCTTATAGTGGCAACTCTGTTTTTCTTGTTTATCCTTTTTCCATAAGGCTTGAAGGTGTGTGTGTGTGTGTGTGCGTGTGTGTGTGTGTGTGTGTGTGTGTGTGTGTGTGTGTGTGTGTGTGTGTGTAGGGTTGGGTCAGGTTTCGTGTGAACATTTTTTATGAGTAAGGAGATGAAGAGGATATAAGCCTGGATTAAGTCCAGGGGATGATTTTTATCCTTGCAGGGGGTCTCTAAACGATAAGTGATGGATGCAAGGTGACCCCGTCTGGACACACTGATATAAACACAAATACACAAACCTACATATGGACTCTGAAAATGTACACACACACACACATCCAAATAATCGAGCACTCAGAGAAACACACACCAGCTCAAATGCATATAAAAGGGAGGGAAAAGCACACAGGAAGCAGGTAATCATCTCACACAAATACACAACTGAGCATACAGGTATGTAATGATCCACAAATGGGGATTATATAGTGCTGATGTTGAAGGGAAAGAAAGGGGGGGAGGCTCTGCTAAAGCTTACAGCTCATTGTCACGGCAACAACACTAACAGTATTGACAGTGGATAGAATCACACCTTTAATAACTTCTGCTTCCTTTTTATCCTCCCTTTGTATTTTCTACCTGAGCGTCAGACTTCTGTGTACCTAAGTTACACTGAGAACGCACATGTGTATGTGTGTGTGTGTGTGTGTGTGTGTGTGTGTGTGTGTGTAGTCAGCAAAAGTCTGAGATGCAGCAAAACTTTTAGCTGGGCGCAACTTTTTCTTCATTTTTTCCTCCATATGCTTAAAGAGCTGGAAATTCAAATCAAAGCAAGGAAACAAAAAGTGTTTGTTTTCATTGCCCATTTGAAATCACCTCCTTCTCGTCACTGACTTCTTCTACTTCCAGAAGAATTTCCAGAACTTCCAGTTCTGCGTTCTAGACTGAGGCACTGATTAAATTTGACCCTCGGAAATGAGATTTAAAGGAACTCAGTTGGTCCCACGATGTTGGGCCTGACCTCTGCTTTGTTTCAGTTTTTCTTTGTCTGCCTTTCTTCAGCGTATACTCACTCAGGGGCACACACCAGCATTCAGATGTGCACACACATTACAGCTCCTTTGAAGTGCGTTTGACACAAAATCTCAACACAGTTTATTAAGAAGGAAATCAATACGGGAACAGAACAACAAGAGGTACAAAGAAGGCAGAAATGTGGATAAAACAGGAAACATAGTGTAAATTTGGTGTTTGGGTTTGCAAGACTGGGGCCTTTGGGTCTTCACTTGGTCTTTGAGGGTGTTGGTGTGATCTAAAGAGCAGAAACACACTCTGATTCGGTAACATGGTCACGTAGTTTGTTGAGCAACTTAGACCCTGTACACACGTAGTAAGGTTTCCCACAAAATTAAGATATTTTTCTATGGTTTGTCCTGTCACCTGCACGAAAGTGAAAATATACGATACTTTCAAAAACTCCGACCAAAGTGGGGATTTGCAAAACTCCATTGTCAGCATTTGCTTGTGGATGTAAATAACCAGGTGTCACAGTTCTGGCTCCCCGACCTTCACCTCCGGCCAAATCACCCCTGAACTCCTCCACCTCAGACCCAAACCTGCCCCAGAACTCCATTAACCAGCATGCATCATCACTCGTCATTTCCCTCAGACCAAATCAGCTTCAGGAATTCACTTCCCAGCATGCTCCACACCTGCCCACGTCATCAGCCCGGAACTATATCAGGAAGTCGGTGCTCTCGCTCACGGCTCAATCATCATTCCAGTGAACGTTCTGACCATTCCAGACGAGCACTTTACAGAGATTCCAGAGTTTTCCAGTCCAGCCAGTCAGTTACCAGTCCTGTCGACTTCCCATAAGTCCTTTCCATTATTCTGGAAACGCAGCTCGCTCTCGTTTCCCTTCAAGCTGCATACCGCAGCTCCTTTATTAACTGCTTGTCTGTCCAACCCCAGTGCCAGTCACTCCACACTTGGGTCAAAACAACACGCTACATCCAAACTCTTGCTCAATCCAGCTCAGTCCTACTCAGATCCTGACACCGGGGTTTTAGGTTTCACAACATCACTGCCTGCGACAAAAATGCTTTGACGTCACATGTGTGACATTTGTTTTTCACACTAGCTTGTTTTTACAAGCTCACTTACTGTTCTATGTAGAAGACCACAGGGGAAAATGACATTAAGGACGGTTATTGTCCGCCACCTATATATTCCATGTTCTCAGAAGATTTGGGGAATTACTGCCCCCTACAGGCTTGGCATGCCTTTGAAAGTCTTTCACAATGTACTAGATTTGAAAACGAGGTGGTATGGACCCAAGTTTTTTCCCTAGAAGGGAGGGGGGGGATATTCGGTTTTACAAAAACCCGGCTATGTTTGTACATGGCCTCACTCTTTGGAAAACTGAGAAAATCCTTGATGTAACACTGCTAAATTTATGGAATGCGATAGTCCATCTGCTCTCTCTACACTGTCCTCAGCATTTGTCCACTTTCTGCTGCTCCGTCGTTCTCTTAGCAGCCACTGAGCAGCTCTGCTGCTTCACCTTGAAGTAACACCCCACGCTCCCTCCCAACAGAATCATTCCAAACAAGTCTTTCATTCAGGGATGGTAATCACACTGCCACACACACACACACACACACACACGCACATGGTAATGGCAGTAAGTGATTAGGTTCACAGATGAGGGATCATTTTTGTCCATTTTCTGTGAAATGGTGATTGCTCCCAGCATTCATTAGCAAATCACAGAGGTCAAATGATTCAGCGGCAGCACTCACTCTTTTAAATCTAACTTGTGCCGTCCAAGATGAATAAAATGAGGCCACAAATGAATAGACATACCGTACCCCTAGATGACTAGCTCTAGAGATGAAAAGGACAGGAGTGTTATTATGTCTTTGTTAAGTTTATTTCAAGATTTAAAACAGAAAAAACACTTTTTTTCCCCTTTAAATAATCGACAACAACCAGTTGCATATATGCCGGAGCATCGGCTTTGCAGTGCCAGGAAGTATACGGCACAAGAGGCTGTTTAAATGACACCGTGTGTGGATGTATGATTGAAATGCGTAATCCCGGGGCAGCTGGGGAGCGTTGCATGATGGAGAGAGCCGGGCTTCATCATAGCCTCCGCAGGAGACTAGATGAGTCCAGAGTGGGAGAGACAGACAGAGACGCAGAGACTGAGGAGGAGAAGGAGTGAGGAGGAGAGACACCATACTGACAGTATGAATGATACATCATATGATTGTCTTGGACAGAGCTGTTCTCTCTGACTGCCTTTACTGCTCTCTCCAACTGTCCTCCATTTCACAAGCCCTGTTGGACTGATTTATTACACTCGACAAAACTGCTACAGACCAGAATTGGTGCTGGTGCCCATAAGTTTTCAAACTTTTCTTTTTGAAGGAAATTTTTACCTGAATATGTTTTAGGTGAACAATATGGTGTTTTTGCACCTGAGTCCTGCTGATAAATGATATAAAAATAAGACTACATAGATAATATTGCAGTTGTTAATTGGGCTGAAATACTTTTTAACCTTTCATGAGGAGTTATAATAAACATCAAAAATAGTAACAAGTCTTTCCAATTAGTAAAACGGTTCAAAGCCATACTATGCAACTTTTTCATATTTTTAAATCATGTTCTTGAGCCAGTTTGTGCTAAAATTACCCTTTACAGGGTTAATGAAACGTCACCCAGACCCACACCGCCCTCTGTGGCCAGAATACCGCACTTGCAACTTCAGAGTGGCGGTCCAGTCCCTGTTGGACTTAGTAAAGTGGAGCTGACATACCTGGTGCTGCAGTCTGCTTCCAGCATGATTCCTGAATGCACTCTAAAAATGAAATGTTGAATCAGCTTAACCCAGTTAAGTCAACTGGTTCCACTAAACCTAGTTGCTTAAATGTAAAGTTTAATATACATTTAATTTTAACATAACAATGTATATTACTCTTTATATTTAAGCAATTGGGTTTAGTGGAACACGTTTAGTTGACATAACTTGGTTAAGTTAATTCAACATTTCATTTTTACAGTGTGTTTTAGATCGTGAACATAGCTGATTTGTTTGATTTAGTGACGAACTGCTCCTGTAGACACAAATGGCGCTTACACACTAGCACCGGCTCGGACCGGGCAGGATTGGGTAAGTTCCTTTCACATCCGGGTGGCCCGGGGATTTTTGTGGCTGAACCGTACGTGTTTTCGGCCCTCATCTGAAGGTGGTCTGACTCGCACCGAAAACCGGGCCAACACACCCACTGCCGACTCATTGGTCGGCTCAAATTCACGCCTACCTTTAGGGGGAATCTCCGATTAGCGGATATCCGCCAGCGGGGGCTTCCCGCATGTGCGCTTCATTATCACTCTGAATGCGGAGGAGTTAACAAGCCTCTGACTGAAGCTGTTTTATCTGTTTCCGTCAGCTGTGATGAGCGCAGCTCGCGCGCACACACACACTGACGCCACGCAGCTTTTTGTTTAATAAGGAAGAGACCGCAGACTTCTCCGCGCTCCTTTGACCCACCCAGCCGTTTCTCTGTTCCCGTCTGCTTTGATGAGCGCAGCGCGCGCGCACACACACATACACACTGACACAGTGCTGCCACGCAGCTTTTTGTTTAATAAGGAAGAGACCGCGGACTTCGCGCTCCTTTGACCCACCCAGCCGTTTCTCTGTTCCCGTCTGCTGTGATGAGCGCAGACACCGGGGCAGACTTCTCCGCACTCCTTTGACCCGCCCACATCACTGATATATTCGCGCCAATTTTTCACGCGCATTTCTGAGACCGCCTATCACGTCCGCATTCCAAAGGGTGTCCTGGAAGACGTGTGTAAACAACCTGGCGGGGCCGGGGCAAAACTGAGGCCGACCGATCGGAGACGACCCGGTGCTAGTGTGTAAGTGCCATAATGGAGGCTGAGGAGACACCTCGCACAGCGAGGAGAGAAGTTTCACTTTCACTAACGGACACTAGGGGGTGCTAAAAGCAAGCCAAACTGTATAGAATCCCTTTAGAGCAGAAATCTGGAGTTTTTCTCAGAGGGCACCATCTAGAGGTGGAAAAAGTTTGCTATCAATAGATGATAGTATGCTGCCAAAACTTTACAAAAAACATTTTAAGGTGAAAAAGTTGCGGAGTGTTACTTTAAGCCCCTCCCACTATTTTCAAGATTATGGCTGGAAGCAACGCCTCTCGTTCGTGAACGTACACCTCTAGCTGCGCAACAGAGCTGAAACACATTGTTTTACAATTATTATTCTCACGTTATGCTGTGTATATATGTGATTGACATCTGTACGTAAACGGACGTCTAACACTTTTGGGTAAAGCACTCAATTCAAATATGGGGCTCTACAGGACGAGGGACGGGCTTATTAAGAACAAATATTATATTACTGTACAGGGTAAAGACTTTAACTTTTACGGATTTCTAAACATCACACAGAAAACTCTGGACTGCTGCTTTAAGTGTCCTGGAACATTTATATTAACTAATCAATTATTTAGGTAAATAAATAGATAATTTATAGGGTTTTTGGTATTTTAAAGTAGAATCCTATTTCTTTTTTTAAATATAATTCAATCTCAAAAAATTTGAGCTTTTCTGAGACTTTTATTTCTTGTTATCCAGTTTCCTGACAGATCAAACATAAATCAAACTGAGGTGACACATCTGACTGGAAATGCCTGAAACGCACTTTTGTTTTAGCTCCTATCAACACATCAATAGCAATCAATATTCCTCGAGGAGCCAAGCCTTCCCCGTTTCCTTTTCCCGAACTCCTCGACAAGCAAAGGGCTGGAATAAACACATGTCATCATTGGGATAACAAGAACGGTGTGTTTGTGGGATGTAGGTTACATTTCAAAGGTTTGAAAGGCCAGAGAAAGCTACCGTGTGTGAATTATTGAAGAGGTAAGGGATAGGATGGAGAGTACGAGTAGCATTTACAGTTCAGAGGCGAGAAAGACGCCGGGCTCTCGCTGCAAGTTCTGTGTAAGACCACGATGGGAAATCTATATACCCTAACCTTTCTTTGTCTGTAGTTTTATTGAAATTGACCGGTCAGGAGGACAGCGCTTCACTAGACCGGTAAGGAGTGAAATCAGTCACTCCAGACCTTCTGCTTCTCAACTCAGAAAAACTTTGTTTGCATGGG
Organism: Aphyosemion australe; assembly: GCA_006937985.1. Classification (NCBI taxonomy): domain Eukaryota; kingdom Metazoa; phylum Chordata; class Actinopteri; order Cyprinodontiformes; family Nothobranchiidae; genus Aphyosemion; species Aphyosemion australe. The sequence continues at coordinate 2,936,446 of SSNS01000002.1, forward strand.
CTGTGTGGATGACGAAACCTCGTAATACGTGAAAGATCTAGTCCCCAGCTGGGTCTCAAACTCCTATCCTGACTCGTATGGTTGATAGAAATCCACACTCTTGATAATAAGTGCTTCTTTAAAGGTGTGGTTCACTGAAAAACACTTTTTTAATGATTATTTCTGAATACAATCAGTCACTGTGCGGTTTTCATGCAGGCTGAACATGAAAATAGTCTCCTACACCTATCTCCTGCATTATCTTCTGAGAGAAAATAGTGAAAATGTAGGATTAGAAAATCCTGACAGATCTATGTCATGCTGACACTTAACATTCATGGACTCACCCATCTTGACTCACAATGGGGAAGGCTGCTGTTGGTTTAGCGTCCAGGAATCAGCCGGACAACGTCCCGACTAGTAGAAGCTAACCGTTAGCATTAGCAATACCACCACACAGAAAAACTCCTCCAGGCTTGAGTTATTTGTGGAGATAAAAAATCCACATCGCGTTGCTGTTATCCAATCCGAGGCAAGATGTCAAAATATCAGGAAATAAGACTCCAAATCCTGCCGTGTTGTGCCACTCTCTGCTGAAGAAGACTTATCGGCCCAATCCCAATACTCGCACTTGCACCCTTCAATTGCACGTTCCCCGCCAGGGGTGCGAGTGCGTAGGGTATCCTGATTCTCAAGTGTGGAAGTTGACCACACCCTTTTTGCACCCTTAATCCGCACTTGGCCCAAGTCCACATTGATGCGGACTTTAGAGTACGATATAAATGTGGACAGCAATGAATGTAAATTTAGTCAAAAAAATGTTTGTTTGAATGAAAGTTATTAATAAAGATTTTTTAAAAAGCACAAACAGTGACCGACATCCCAGCATGCGTCACTGTCGATGACGCAATGCTCACTGTCCCAATTCGGCAATTATTTGCACACTTGTGTACTACGCACTCGAAGCCTTACTGCGCACTTCCTCCAAGTGCACTTCACAGAAGGGTGTAGGGCGCAGTGCGAGTATTGGGATTGGGCCCTCTGTGCTGATCCAAGCGTTTTTGGGTTTTTTTTGCCCCGAGTACTGCCTGTAAGGCATTCCTTCCTACCACTGCAAATGTATTGATTAAATGAGTGAACTGCACCTTTAACCACACACTGGGAAAGTTATTCAATTTTGACTTTAATAAAACCTGTTTGTTTGGTTTTTGTGGACAAAATATGCACACGTCACACAATCTAAACACATTACTGTCACAAATTCTCAAAATAAAAACAAAACAAGAACTACGGGATGACGTTGGCTTCGGACAAAAGAGATATGAAATTTTCACTGCCATTTTGCAGCCATTTTCTAAATTTGCCAATTTACCATAAATACAGACAATCATCAGAAAAGGCAACATATGGAACTGCAAAGAGGATTAGGCATAAACATCTCCCCTATCTCCACCAGCCACCTCATTGAGGGAGGGCAGGTTGGCAAATAGGCTTTTCACATTTCAGACACCACAATGTCACTCCATCTCATTGCAGCATCCATTACGCGCTACCTTGGGAATGAGAAGAGGTCCATGCTGAGAATCAGGGCAGAAAATGGCCGCCCGCTAGGAGGGGTAAAATGGCCAGCGTTATTATTCCGACTCCCCCCAGGGGGAATTGGCCTGAATATAGATATGCAACATTATAAAACCAGGTTATTATCTGGGTGCAGGGTAACGGCCTCTCGCCTGTCTCTCCCCAATGAAACTCACACATACACACCGCAACCACACACACAATCTGCACACATATTAGAAAATCCGGGCAGGGCAGCATACTGTGATGATTGCAGCCTTTCTGGTGATTGAGGGATGTTTACCATTCTTATTGTTGATGCTTTTCTCTCTTTTCATCATATCACTGTTTTTGCTATTATTCCCTTCTTCTTTCGTTTACTGAGAATTAAACATCCCCTCCGCTCGCTCATCTCTCTCCTCCCGGTGTACATAATGTCATTTTATGGTACAGTGGTATTTCCGAATGCAGCCGGTGATGTATCCACCCGCTTCACATCACTGGGCTTTATTTACTTACGGGATCCGTGCTTTAGAACGTATCTCTTTTGAAATAAAATTATTATTTGAGTCAATATGTGTGTTGTTACGTGTTTGCAGGAGGATGGAAAAATAAAATTACGTCAAGCTGGAAGGAACTAAGTCCTGAACAGGTGAATCTTTAGCTTTGCATTCAAAAGATTAGCTCAAGTCATTTGAATTAGCACTCAGTTTCTTTGTATTTCACTTATGCTGTCTTCCTTTCTTTTTTATTCCTACTACAGCTCTGTTTCTTTCTATCTTATCTTTTTCTTTCCACTTCTGTTCTGGATTTCTCTTCTGTTGATCTCCACTGATTATGCCTCCCTTCTGTAGCTTCGCCCCTACCTTCTGATGTTTTTCATAAAACCTAATAGTTCCCTCCTCCTCCTCCTCTTCTCTCTATCTGTCTATCTGCCTTCTCCAGGTCTGCTCTAATTCTCTCCTTTATTCATGAACCTAACCCTGCTGGCTTGGCTTGGTGAGAATGTGTTTGTATGTGCGTGTGTGTGTGTTTATGTGTGTGTGTGTGTGTGTGTGCGTGCGCGCACCCGCAAGAGGAGAGGCAGACAGTAAATAGGAATATGAATCTTTAAGGGCCTGCTGCTACTGTGGCTGAAATGACTTTTCAGAGCCGCAGTGATTTTCCAAGAAGGATGTTGATGAGGGCCGAAATGCAAGGTGTGTGTGTGTGTGTGTGTGTGTGTGTGTGTGTGTGTGTGTGTGTGTGTGTGTGTGTGTGTATCTCTAGGCTTTTGATCTGTTTTGTTTCTTGATAAATATATTTATATTTATATCCCAGTCCTCTTATCTGTAAATCTCATTTATAAAACCAAAATCCTTTTAACTTTTAGATCTCCCGTTTAAACAAAAATCAACATTTGTTCTGTGTATTGTTTTTCTAAAGCATTAGGAAATGAAATGGCTTCAGTAATAATAATAATAAAAAATCAGGATATATTTAACAACTGCATTTTGGTCGTTTCTAAAGGTTAAACTGAGAATGAAGAACAATTTTATCATTTACTCACTAATAAATCCAACACACTGCAAAAACTGATTTCTAAGAGAAAAAAAAATTCATTTTTAGATATTTTATTGTATTTTTGTCCAAAAAGAACATTTTTTTAGAAAAACAGCATTACTTAAAATAAGATAAATATTGTTATATATGGTGTTTTCTTGTTTCGAGAAAGAAATCAAAGCTAGAATTCATAAAACTAGCAAATAAATCAAAATTTAGATTCTTTTGCGAGTTTTAAGAATTCTAGCAAGCAACTTTTACTAAACCCATTGGCAGATTTTTATTTATTTGATCATATTTAAGAATATTTACCTTATTTTAAGTAACACTATTTTTTAAAGAAGATTTTTTTAGACTAAAAATAAGATAAAATGTCTAAAAATGAGACTTTTTAAAACTTTCTTAGGAATCAGTTCTTGCAGTGCGATAGGTTCTTTTGGTAATTTTCTAGGCAAGCAAATTTCACTTACCCCATTTGCAAAATTTTTACTCAAAACAAGAAAATTTGATCATATTTACGAATATGTACCTTATTTTTAGCAGTGCTGTATGCAGGTAAGAACATCTGGCTCTTTTTAGACTAAAAATTAGATAAAATGCCTAAAAACAAGGCATTTTTACATTCTTAAAATTCTGTTTTTGCAGTGTATTTTTACAACTTTGTTTTTATTTTTTTGCTTTCTTGTTTATTTGTGTTCCAAATGGTTTCACCCATGAGATCCCAGGGACAGCACAAGGGCTTAAATGACGGTCTGAGCACCACAAGCTCAAAGTGTCAAGTTGATTACTCAAAGCTGACCACGATGAGTCAGCAATAATTCATTAGCAGACCGAGAGTTCGGACGGGATGGCAGCTGGGGGTGGGCGGGGCAGGGGACGTGGTGGTCGGGGTTGAGGCTAAAGGTCACGTATGAGATGCTGCTCGCTGAATTAGAATGAGAAAACTGTTCGACCATCAAAAAAATCTGACATTTGGTAAAATTCAGCTGGGAGACGAAATGCTAAATGTTAAAGAAAGATGAATAACATCCAATATATGGTTGGTGTTGCTGAATCTGGAGTTTATTTCCTGTTTTTGGAACTCATTCCATACATTTTTATACTCATGTAGGTAAATAATACCCTCTTCAAACCAGGGGTGTGTCCAGCCAGTGGCCTGGAGTAGCACATGCCACCCTCGAAATCTGATTGGCCACCCCAGGTGCCACCTCACTGAGTTCCACTTAAATTGACTTTACATTGTCCACAAAAGGCTTGGGGTTATTAACATGCACCTTTAACATCATTTCCAGCTCCAGGCCAACAGAACAATTCTGTATTATTTTTATTTTTTACTATTTTTTCATATTGACATAAATGCTATTTAAAAACCCAGTCCCACTCCACTCCAGTTGGTCGCACAATGTGGAGCTACCAAGTTCACAAGAATGAAAAAGCAAGATTTTGTGAGGGGTGACACCCCCCTGCCAAAAAAAAACCGCATAACCATTGGTGCCACCCATGCATAAACAAGTGCCCCACCTGGGCCACCCCACTTCCAAAGGCCTGGACACACCACTGCCTCACACCAGCAATGGAATGTAACAAAGTACTATGTTAATGTACTCATGTACAATTTTTCTGTATTTTTACTTTAAAACCAAATTCACTCATTTTTTTCAACGCATTTGCTTTCATCTCTAGAATGAATGAATGCTTTGTGAGTCAGTAAGAAAAAAGCTCTGGCGCTCCTGTTGTAGGAACTAGGAATGAGCCAGAGGAGAGGTGATCTGCTGGATCTGGAGTCTTATTTCCTGATTTTGGGACACGCCACCTCTGATTGGCTAACAGCAACACGACTCTTCCACTGCCTCTGTTTGCTCTTCAACTTTGATTATTTATCTCCACAAATAACACAAGCCTGAAGGCGTTCTGCTTTGTTGTGGAGTTGCTAATGCTAACGGTTAGCTTCTACTAGCCGAGACGTTCTCTGCCGTTTCCTGGATGCTAAATCAGCAACAGCCTAGATGGGTGAATCCACGAATTCTAATCTTCAATGTCACGTGGAAGTGACTGACTTTTCTAATCTGAGAAATTCCTCGTTTATTGTCTATGGGCACCTAATGCAAGAAAAAGGGGGTAGAAGATACTTTTACATTTAGCCCTCATGTTTAGTAATTTCTTGAGGCCTACTTTTACTTTTACTCTACTAGATTACTTTTATACTTTTAAGTAAATTTGAAAATGCATACTTCCTCTTTTACGCAAGTATTTTTTTACCCCTTTATCTGTAAGCTACTTTTACTTAAGTAAAAAGTACTTCTTCCACCGCTCCCTAGACTGTTTCCTTCTTTGTGCCTAAAAGACAAAGAACCTTCACTCTCGAGCGACTAAGAAAGAAAGACCTCATCATGCCCCACAAAGTTGGCTCATGGACTACAACTGTTTTTTGATTAGATTAGATTTAGCCTTAGATGGAAAGCCACAAAAGGTCAGTGGGTGAGATACTCCAGCTTTTTTTAAGTTAATCAAATCTGACAGCCCCATCAAAAAGGTCCGAGTGACTGCTGACAGCTTCTGAAAAAATTAGACTGCGGTTCTTTTTGTGCGTGCGTGTGCGTGTGAATGTATACTCGTGCACTACGTGTGGATCTACCTGCTGCAACTGTGTGCTGTCTGTCACAAGCCTCCATCACATTATCATAGAGCCATGACATTTCTGGCATCCTTCTGAAGCCCCAAATCTGATAAAAACAGAGATAAATCTGATCTCTGATCTTCCTGATGAATATGATAAGACCCGCTCCGGGTTAATGGACCTTGACACCTATCAGGGCCCCTGGAACCGCTGATCCTGGATCAGAGGTGGAAGAGACGGTGAAGGTGGAGTAAGACCCGTTGGGAGAGGAGGGGGGGTTAGTGGAAGCTGCCCCGGAGAGGTGCTGGCAGGCTGAGCTGGGGTGACAGCCACGGCTGTTTGACGCCCCAAAGCTTCATGCAAAGCTGCCCTCATTCTGAATCACTCACACACACACACACACACACACACACACGGAACTTTCTGTTTCCTGTCTCCTGGTTTTAATTCTCCCATCCTATCACCCTCTGCTTCTTTTCACTTTCTTCTTATGGAGTCTCTCTCTCTCTCTCTCTCTCTCTCTCTCTCTCTCTCTCTCTCTCTCTCTCTCTCTCCCTCCCTCCCTCCCTCCCTCCCTCAGATGCACGGGGATCTGGGGGATATAGGGGTGTGGTAGAGCTAGTGATGGGGCTCTGCTTTGATGCCCAGTGGGAGATTACAGGGCCAAGAAGCAGAGATAAAAGTACAACCAAAACACAGGTATCTGCTCTTCCTCATGCCTTACAAACACATTCACACATCCACATCCACGCATCCATAACACATGTTCAGAGAAGACCGGGGATGCACACACACACACACACACACACACACTCCGATACATATACATCTAATGGCTCGTCAGTGACACCGAGGTCTTGGCCCCTGTCTGCCAGTCCTTATTTGTTTCCCAGCCCCTCCTATGTGTGTGTAGCAGTAGCACTTGCTACTGGGTGTCTTGTTACTCCTCAGAAGGTCTATTGATTTAACTCTTGCCACAATCTATAACACTATTGTCTTGCCTTAAGTGTCTCATCTGTACAATTCACTGGCAGGAGTCTATACATCAAAAAACCCCGCCTGCTTAAGGATATTGGTATTCTGATACATGCTGGGAATACTTTTTTTTCCTCAGTGACTTTCACATTTTTGTTGCACACTCAACCTTACTTTTTTTTGTTTTTTTTAAGCCGAGATGCTCGCAGCTAGGCATAACACTCGCTGGTACAGATTTATTTTTACTTGTGTTTATGAAGTCGATATTTTTCTTTCGCGGGATCATAAAGCAGCGGTGTAGAGCAGAAGTTATATTTTACATTTCCTGTTCTGTTGGGACGCGGATGAAATATTCACCCTTGTTTTGGGTTTTTTCTTAAAAAAGGGGGGGGGGGAAAGCAACATTCTTTGGTTTAAATGTACTGATTTAAATGCTGCAGCTGTGCTGATGTGTTTGCATAAAGGGCTGGGTGAAGGCCTCAAAAGGCCCATCAGAATCCTCCCAGATCTGTTTTGATTCAAACCCGCCGTGCTCTCCGTCTCTTCGTGTATTCTTTGCATGATATTGGAGCGAGTGCAGATCTTTTCATCTCGTTTTATTGTCCAATCCGTCTAAAAGCAACACATTAGTCGATTATTCTGGTAGGAAAAGGCAATCGCTTTTTCTAGCATGTAAATGCTTTCTTGCAACTCTCAGAAGTTTGACTTGTGCAGTGATTATGTGTTTCCAAAGCAATAGAAATCAGAACTATATGAGTACTTAGATGGTCATTCAGTTGTTCTAAATGTCAGCTCTTATGAGCGTTAGCTCAGGGTGCACAAACACCAAGGTTACCTTTTAGAGTCTGGTGAGATCTCACTACCGGTTACCTTCAAGTGTCACCTCGATGTAAAGGGACTCTGCCCTCTCCCGTGGAGTATTAACTAAGGTGTTAAGAATGTTTAGAAAACACAGATGAATGGCATAGCTGAGGCTGAATAGTTAAATTCAAAGACGTATTTTTACCTTTTGAGGGATGCAGACGTCTATGGCTTTTTGTGCCTCGGTGTCACAGTTTTGGATGTGTGATGTGGTTTGGTTTGGACTTGCATCAAATATTCAATGTCCATTTGGATTTTTTTTTCTTGCTTTTGGGTCAGAGTTTGCTAAATTACCTAAAACAGGCTGATGCTCATGAATTATAAAATACAATCTAAAGTACGTGATGTGATTCCTTGGATGCTTCAGTAGGAAATGTGACTCTAAGCTCTCATTCTCTCATTTTTTCAGTACATTTGATGTGGTCTCTAGTATAAATGAATGCCTTTTGAGTCATTTTCTGTGTGGGGGGGGGGGCTCTGGCGCTCCTGTTTCACAAAGTAGAAGTTAGCTTGAGGAGTGGGGGACAGAAAACGACAGAATTTGGAGTTTTACTCATTATTATTCATGATATTTGGACATCTCGTCTCTGATTGGCTAACAGCAATGTGACTCTTCCACTGCCTCCGTTTGTTCCGCAATACTGATTATTCATCTCCACAAATAACACAAGCCTGAAGGAGTTCTGCCATGTGGGGGAGTTGCTAATGCTAACGGTTAGCTTCTACTAGCTGAGATGTGCTCTGCTCTCTCCTGGACGCTGAATCAACAACAGCCTTCCCCGTTCTCAGTGAACCTGCTCTTCAAAGACAGATCAGGGGTGAAATTCCAGTATAGACCAAGGCAGAAGGCTATTCTGGAACTGGTTCTGCTGGATGTTCCTGTTTAAAAGGAGTCATTTCTTTCCACTGTCACCCTTTGCTTGCTGCAATATTTCGATTTCCTATGCTAGTGGAACATTTTATTTAATGGTAAGGATGTAAAGACACATTAAACTCCCCAGACAAGAAAACTTAAAAGATTAAATTTATGCCGGTAAAACGTCTACTATTAGGCCTCCTTAGAGCTTCTACTGTATCTATCTTTTGATTTGAACAGTACATGACCTTCTAACTTTTTATTAAAGCGGATTTTGACCTTCTAACGGAAACATTAAAAAGTAGCAAAATAAATGAAACTTTTCTTCGTCTTATCCTGAAAAGACCTTTTCAATTCTCTAAGAAAGATTGCCATTATTTAGTTTTGATGGAAATAATATAAAGCAGAGCAGCATTCTGTATGACCACGTTCACTTTTAATGAAGTTAGCATGTCCAAGTTTTTCCAGGTAGAAGTTGTAGATCTCTGGGATCTAACTGTGTCTCCTGCAGTTGAAAGGACACGTTAATTGGAGGCCACACTGGTTTGCTTTAGCAGGTGGAGAAGGTGCTGCTAGCAGGAGTTAATGGTTTAAATTGAGAGATGTGAAGGTTTTTATTTTATCTCAGTTAGCATAGCATTGGTGTTAGCATCAGTGAATTGTTTGTGTCTTGCTCGTCTCTCTGTCACTGATTTTGTACCAAAACACTAAAACAAGCGAAAGTTGCCGATCTACGAGATCTCATTACAACCATAAGTGACATTTTATAATACACTAAATGTTATCATGTCACAGTCAGATTGAACTAAATGCATTCAGAAGATTTTAAATCAACTTGTTGATTTTTTTGGATAATACTAGTTTAGATGATTGAAATTGTCCAATTTAGTTATGTAGCTGTTTTAGATAATAGGAGAAAAGTTTCTCACTAAAATTCAACCTTTTAAATTATAAATAAGGTAGTGACTTTGTGTGTGTGTGTGTGTTTTACGTTACGCGTTCATTGATTGTCTTCTGCACCAAAATAAATTCATCATGAGTGTAAAAACTGACTTGACAGTAAACCCCATTCTAATTCTGAATTAAGTTTGTTTTTATTCCATTTCCTTGTTTCCAACTAAAGACCCTGTTATTTAAAATCACTTTTGCTTAAATCTTTTGTGATTTATTCATTTGTTTTCTGATATTTTTTTATTTTTAATGATCATTATTCATTTGTTGTTCTTTTTGTCTTTCAATTATGTTTTATTTTTGATGTAATTTTCTTTGTTAGGTACTTTGTGATTTTTTTTCCTGATAGGTGCTACATACATAAACTCTAATATAATAAATCTTTGTTTTTTTATGCAGTGTCTCTGATATTCTCCTCCACTAATCTCAGTTTCCCAGTCTGTCTGTCTCCCCATCAGGTTAAGGAACTAATGTTACGTGGCGATGTGAATTGTCACTGTAAGGGCATCTGCCACTGTGGAGACATTAGCAATGTAATCGGTGGGAGATGCATGTTCCTCATCCTAGTTACCGGCGTCGGGCTCTGCGGGATACGGACACAGGCCCAGCAGGAACAGGTTGTGATTAGAGGGGGACTCGGTTATAGCGATGCCATAAGACAGGGAAATGATCAGAAGTGTTCATTAGGAACCACTTAAAGATGATGGTTGCGTTTTATCCCACGTCGGTATACAAGCATTAGAATATTTCCTCCCATGGCAAATTTTATAAGGCTCGCAGGCGTATCTTCCTCTCAAGCCTCGCCAGGTTTTTTTCACAAATAATTTATTCCGTCTCGGTATTGGTCGTTAATATTTGCAGTGGAAATCAAATTCTGTTGCTGTTTGTGTTGCAGGCATGAATAAAAACATGAGGGTGATTTTTCAAGACAGAATAATGTGGCATTGGTGCATTTTTTTTTTCCTTTTCCCCCCTCTGGAGCTCCTGTGCACTAAAATGAGGCTGGTGTGATGGGGAGTGATGGTATTCCATAATGGTACAGCATGATCACTACCTAGCAGTATGCTCCCCTCGCCCTCTTTTGCACTCGCTCTCTTCTTTTTACCGGATCACTCCTGCCTCCATGTTGGCTCTTTCCCAGTATCGGAATAGGATAGCCAGGTGTTGGTGATTCACATCACCGTCACTCCGCTGAGTCGAAGTCATAGAGGAATGCATGTGGTAAAATATACATACGGTGTTTTTTTATTTTTATGCATGAAACAAAAATATTTAACAGTTTTAAAGCCGGTGCAGATCTGACTTTCAGTACAGAACACAGATAGTGGTGACCTCACAGGTCTATTTCTGTGGAGGACTGATATCCACATCAAGCAAATACACACAGGAGCAGCATAAATATATCCTTTAGCCAGACTACTGGCACCGTAGCTGAAATAGACACTTTAACCAGCATTTGCTAGACAAATAACACCATCCCTCTGTCAAGTGTGTCACTACAGGCCACGTGCACGTGTATCTGAGTTTTTGTAAAACCGAATTTCCTCCCCTGCCCATCTAGGAAACCCAGTGCACTGTGAAACACATTCATGCCAAGTCTATAGGTGGCAGTAGTTCCCAAAATTGTCAGCGTCTTTTCTGAAAATCATTCCTTGGACTCGTGTTGCATTTATCACACTGTTGGATTAACTTTATATCTGTTGGCTCTCAAGCATGGGGTTATCTTATTACTATATAGGCTATGTAATGTATTCACTTTCATAGGTTAAGGCTGTTTGCAAGTCAGAACACATCTCTCATCATCTGTTTAACTCATTCACTGCCATTGACGATTATAGTCGTCATTTGCATTTTTTTACGGGGCGGGCGTCGGAACGAGCCCCCGCACCGTGAGAACAAACACCACGTGTCTTAAATCCAGACTCAAAACCCACCTGTTCTTAAAGGCTCATGACTTATGATTTTATATTGATTCTGGTTATTGTGTTTTTAGTTGTTTTTATTTGTTTCTTTCTGTAAAGTGACCTTGGGTGACCTGAAAGGCGCTTCAAATGAAATGTATTATTATTATTATTATTATTATTATTATTAAAGCGGATCTTCATCCGTGTATGTCACACATCACATGATCAGGAAGCAGAAAATCAATGGATTACGAGTTTGTTTTGGGCCGCTGCTGTGAAAAAAGCGATGCGCCGAACCGGAAATGCGTCTGCAGCTCAGGCTTGGGCACCAGATTGTGAAAGAACGGATAACGCTTGAAATACGGCGATTCTTCCTGATGTAAGAAGTGAGTCTAGCCTTTCTTTTGGTAGTTTTGGCGTTTACATGATCATAGAGCACAATGTTCTGTGACTCTTCAAAAAACAGTAAAGACGCTCAAAAACGCTGGCAGTCAGGGGCTTTCTGATCAGAAAACGGCTGGCAGTTAATGAGTTAAATGTGTATCATTTAATCGAAATTTATTTCAAAGCTGATTATAATTTAGACCTATTTTTCACCAGTTTTCATTATTCTAGAAGAGAAACAGACCTGCTGCACACAGCTGGGCAAAATAGGGCAGTTTTATTATATTTCATACCGAGGTAAGGCACACATAGCCTATGTGTCGATGCGTTAGCGGAGTACATATTATTATATCGCTAAATTTGCATTTTCTTTACAAAACTCCCCAAAACTGCTGTTCTGTTGGTGGCAGGAGGACAACCTGCACTTACGGAGGGAAGACGGTTTGCTGCTAAATGAAATAGCCAATCGTAGGAGAGCCCTTCCAGCCAATCAGAGGCGAGAAAGGTGGGATCTTCCTTGGCCATCCTACGATTTCAAATCACGCCACCCGCGCTGTTCGCCAATGGCGGCTAACTTACTTCAGACAGCTGCCCCCTTTCGTAACATTGGTGTCAGTGGTGCATGTACTATTTAATTAACTCTAACTTGCTCAATTTTCAAACGATTTGACTTGTTATAAACGTCAGAGATGTGGCTGTGAAATATGATGGATTTGGCTCGTTAATTTAAAAATGTGAAAGTACGTCCTATCAAGCCTATGTGTTATAAGGTTTGTAATAATGCAACCCGCTTGTAAATCCGTTAACATTAGAGTGTTTTTGTGTTGTTCACTCACCTTCCAGCTGCTATTGAGAGCGGAGCGTCTGCTGTCTGAAGTAAGATGGCCGCCGTTTAGCTACGCCCTCGACTCTTTCGTCATCTAGTGTTTATATACATATCTATGGTCCTGACCTGAGACTCCGTTCTTCTGCCCATGCTTCGATTGGAAACATCTGCGACCAAAGGCTCTCCTGTTCTTTTGTACTGGAGGGGAATCCAGCACGCGCCAGTAGGTTTATAGTAAAAAAAAAAAAAAAAAAAAAAAAAGCTGCGCCCGAAAGGAACAGGAAATACGTCACAAGACATTTCGGTCGTGGTAAAAGTGTTAAAAAACATTTTTAAAATACACTTAAATGCAGATTATACACAGCAGTTATAGTCTGTATCATGTATAGATTATTTATTAGTTTATTTTGTTTTTCCCATCTTCTTCTTCCTGTGAGACTGGTGGGGCGGCGCCCCCAGCGCCCCCTATGGACGAGCCGAAGCCACCACTGTTTATCAATGAATGAGTTATTTTCTTTAATCCATAATCACTTGTGCACTTTGACCCTTTAGGTTATTTTAATGATTATCATCTCAGTCCAGATCCACAAGTTCATTCATCTGAAGTTTATGGTTAAATGTCAAAACAAGCCGATTAAAACCCCCCAAAAAATCCAGGAAGAACTTGATCCCCAAGTGATGGCTTTGTTAGGATGACAAACAAGGAAGGAAATCCATCCCGATGCCGGCCTTCATCCCACATGGCTCCTTCCATGAATATTTCACACATTTGTTTTGATACATTCATACACGTTTTCATGGGAGGGAATTATGACTGGGACATGTCCGTGTTAATTTCCTGTTAAGGGAAGCGAACGAGACAATGTGGGTTCAATGATGATGAATGTGTGTGTGTGTGTGTGTGTCTGATTGGATGCATGTGACTGTAAAACAACTTCACCAAAGAAAAGGAACAGTAGAAAAACAGTAATCTCTTTATTCACATACAGGATATTTTATTTTTCTGCTTTACAACGAGAATTTTGGAGCAACTCAGGAGATGAAAAGGATCGATTTGAGCTTCTTCTTTATATCTGCAGAGAAGAAAAAGAGCAAAGATTAGAAATTATTTGAAATATATTTTCCCAAAAATGCTTTAAAAGCACATTTTTTAATCAGAACTCTTACAACAATGTAAAATTGACAATAACATCTTACTGAAAAAGTTTTGACACTTCAGAAAAAAGCAGCATAAATGAACAAGTTAAAAAAATGTAACTGTATCCTAACATATGCAAACAAATAACAAAGTGCATGTTGCTTTTTCACTCTTTCCATCCAATTTAGTCCCTTTCCGTCTGTCAGGAGAGACGTTTTCTCCCGCCGTCACAAAGCCCGAGTCATGTTCCGAGCTTCTCTACATAAGTGTTTCATGTTTCCTCTAAAACACACTCACCCATTCCGTATGTTCCTGCTCTTATATTTGGGCTTGAGAGTGGATAGGTAACATTAAAAGAGCTATCACTTTCTCCCTCTGTCGTTCCCTTACTTCATACACCATTTGATCTGAAGCCAGATATGGCTTTTAGATGTAGGCACGGACACACACTCTCTCTCACACACACACACATGCATGAAAACACGTGTTCTAGCGCCGAGAAAACGCACACACACTCCGTCTGATTGACGGATAAACAATTTTAGAAAGCGCACACCTCTTTTATTTAACAATGCTTTTATTTTGTGCACTTCCTCTTAGACAAACATCAAAAAAAGAGCGAGAATCGCGTTTCTTTGCACATCACACTATTGCAATCCACCATTTGAAACCCCCCGCCTTCGACTACTTGTGGAATGAGCTGAAAGAATTGAGTTTTCAAACAAAAAGAGACATAAATACACAACAAATACCACCTACAGCCAATAAAATATGCATGGGGAAGTACGAGTGTCAGGATTAATAACGCGCTATGAAAACACAGGAAGTGGCTGCCTTCCACAGGTGTGACTTCATGTTCTGTGTTCTATTTTTGAGCTTAAGCGTACGACGCAGCTCAATTTTGTGATGCCGAGTGCATGAGAGGGTTAGATTATTAGTGGAAAAGCAAGAAAAGGAAAACATTTTTTTCGTATTTCACAAAGCGATTGTAACACAGACAGCATTTCCTAAAGTAAAAGGGCTTTTTACAAGCTGAATTATTTAGGAAATGATGCGACTCGGGGCCGAGACGCCTAAATATTCAAGCACAAAATGTTCCAGATGTCAAAATTAATGCGGTGAGATTTTAGAGGCATAAAGCCTTGATATATTAGATCCCAATAACTCTTTCCCCCGTCCTCCTGCCTTTGTTCACTCTCTCTCTCTGATCTGTAATTGAAAAAGCATTCCATTTTTATTTTTCTTCACTATCCAAAGGCTAAATCCAAAACACCAGCCAAGAGGTTAGCCTGGTCACCTGGCACCCACAGGCACTCTCCTTTTTTCTCTCTATCTCACACACACACATGTGCATGCACACACACACACATGCACACACACACACACACACACACACACATTCACACAGAAACACACATACCTGACTGCTGTGGTTCAATAAACTGTAAATTCTTCCTCTGCACCCACCATACCCAAGCTAACCCTTTAAAAGTCACCCGCCTCCACCTTGTAATGCATGAACACACTCACGCAGACATATGTACTCACCCGCCGTTGCACACAACACACACACACACACACATGCACGCACGCAAACAAAACAATGTGGCTTAGTGGATGGTATCAAATTTAGTGGCCACAGGGATCTTGCTAGGGTCATAAATCTATATCTAACATGTGAGGAAAATCTCTACATGAATATCTGGAGACACGGAGGGAGAGGGAGACGGCGAGACAGACAGCAGGGTACAGAAGGAGAGACACAAAGGAAAGAGAGGCAGAAAGCAAAGTCAGGGTCTCGTGGAGGGGAGAGCCGCAGACACACAGCAGGGCTGGGACGCAGGGGCGTGAGTGAGGCAAAGCGAGAAATAAACAAACAGACGGGAAAAACGGGAAAACAGGCGACTGTAGATGAAGGGAGAAAGGTGGAGTGTGTGAGACAGGTTGCAGAGAAATGAAGGACAGACAGACAGGCATGACCCCTCTGTCTCTAACAATGGCTCTTCATGTGGTGCCCAGCTTAGCAGGCGAGCTGCTGGAATCAGGAATGTGGAATGTGGGATTTCAGACTTGGAAGTGATAGCTACTGTCTGTGTGTAATATTTAGGGCCGACACAGGGAGCCTCTGGCACGCCATGAAACACACGCAGGAGTTTTTCTGCTGCGACCGAGTTTATTTCTTTTGCAAGAGCGGGAATGTCCACAAAATATGAGCTGGATTTACTGGATGGATGTAGTACAGGACTTAAGAAAATGGGATGTTTAACTAAAATATCAGTGTATGTTTCTGCCTTTTTATCCTTTTTGTCAATCTGAGATGAAACTTTGATCTTTTTTAGAGCCACTTTGTCACATTCAGGGTCAGGAGAGGAGATAACAGGTGGGTGAGGATGGGTCGGCGCAAACTGGGAGACAGAAACCGCGTCTCAAAACGTCATTCCGTACAAGGATCGGCCGTCCAGGTGCGAGAAAATGAGACAAAATCATACAGAAATACAAAAATGTATGTAGCTGATATCACATAAAATATATTAAACATTGAAAAAATGCAATTGTATAAAAATGTAAAAATTTTGATGATTTGTGCTAATGTTACAAAAATCACAATTTCCACTGAATCCTGCATTTTACAAAAAATGTGTAGAAAAAAGATAATGTCCTGGTAATTCTATGCCCAAATATGGACTTTTCCACTTTTTTCCTAATGCAGACTTTCATAAAAAAATAAAAATACAGTTAAAACACTTGTGACATTTTATTACATTTTATTTTGAAAAAATCAACAGTTTAGTTTTAAGGTAGCTTTTCAAAGTAAAATAATAATAATTTGCATTAAAAATAGCTGAAATATCAATAGCATTTGAAATGAACTAGAAAAGTCATAGTTTAGTCCAACCTTATGACAAAATCAATAGAAACTTAAAAAAAGAAACATCTTTGTCATCATTAATATTTTCTTTTTGATGTTGCCATCTGGTAAAAACATCACATCTACATTTCTCCTCACTTTCACATATTTACATAAATCAGCTCTATGGTTCATCTTTCTTATGTATCGGTGGTTTTATGGAAGTATTTTAAACAAAAAAAGTGTCAAAAAGAAGCAAAAACTCTCCTTTTTTACTTTCCTGAAAAATTGTATTTTTTGGAAATAAAAGATTTTTGCCCAACATCAACATTATTTGGTTTTGTGTCTATTTAGCTGAAAAAAATCATAAATTCCTGTGTTGAAATGAAGGAACATTTTAGAACCATAACTGGAGAATTTACAGGTGAAACTTGAAAAATGAGAATATGGTGCAAAAGTCCATTTGTTTCATTAATTCAGCTTAGACTGCAAGACCATCTAAAGGCTCAGGAACTCTTTGCAGGTGTTTTGGATGCATTGGCTGATTATTACGTTAGAATTATGACTTTAAGCCCAGAAGTCTGACTTTTTTCTTAATATTCTGACTTTAATCTACAAATTCTGACTTTGATCTCAGAATTCTGGCTTGTTTCTTAAAATTCTGACTTTAATCTACGAATTCTGACTTTAATCTCAGAATTCTGACTTTAATCTACGAATTCTGACTTTGATCTCAGAATTCTGACTTTAATCTATGAATTCTGACTTTGATCTCAGAATTCTGGCTTGTTTCTTAAAATTCTGACTTTAATCTACGAATTCTGACTTTAATCTCAGAATTCTGACTTTAATCTACGAATTCTGACTTTGATCTCAGAATTCTGACTTTAATCTATGAATTCTGACTTTGATCTCAGAATTCTGGCTTGTTTCTTAAAATTCTGACTTTAATCTACGAATTCTGACTTTAATCTCAGAATTCTGACTTTAATCTACGAATTCTGACTTTGATCTCAGAATTCTGACTTTAATCTATGAATTCTGACTTTGATCTCAGAATTCTGGCTTGTTTCTTAAAATTCTGACTTTAATCTACGAATTCTGACTTTAATCTCAGAATTCTGACTTTAATCTACGAATTCTGACTTTGATCTCAGAATTCTGACTTTAATCTATGAATTCTGACTTTGATCTCAGAATTCTGGCTTGTTTCTTAAAATTCTGACTTTAATCTACGAATTCTGACTTTAATCTCAGAATTCTGACTTTAATCTACGAATTCTGACTTTGATCTCAGAATTCTGGCTTTTTTCTTAAAATTCTGACTTTAATCTACGAATTCTGACTTTAATCTCAGAATTCTGACTTTAATCTACGAATTCTGACTTTAATCTCAGAATTCAGACTTTAATCTACGAATTATGACATTTTTCTCAGAATTATTTAAGTCAGAATTCTGAGATTAAAGTCAGAATTCTCTTTCTTTTCTTTTCTTTTTGTTTCTTTTCAGTGGCCCTAATCCTCTTCCGTAGATTAGAGTGTGACACTTTGAGTCTAGAATATTGAACCTTTTAACAACTTTCTAATTGTCTGAGATTTTAAATTTGGTGTTTTCATCAGCTGTAAGCCATAATCATCACAATTATAACAAATAAACGCTTGAAACATCTGGTTTTGCATGTAATGAGTCTATCTCATGC
This sequence comes from Aphyosemion australe, assembly GCA_006937985.1. Taxonomy (NCBI): domain Eukaryota; kingdom Metazoa; phylum Chordata; class Actinopteri; order Cyprinodontiformes; family Nothobranchiidae; genus Aphyosemion; species Aphyosemion australe. Next base: position 2,954,584 of record SSNS01000002.1, read on the forward strand.
ATTAGTTTCACCTTTTAGGTTGAATTAATGACATAAATGAACTTTTGCACCATTTTTACATGAATGAAAAGTAAAAAAAATATGGTCAAGTTAGCTGAAAATATAAAAAAGATGAAATTTTGCAATTGTCATATTAGTATTTAGTGTTTTTCGACATAACGTCACATTTTCATCAAATTTTATGGCAAATTTAAAAAACGTAAAAAAATCTGCGTTTAAAACGTGAACTTTTAGAAAATCAAAACAAATCCTGTTCTGGTGGCTTTCAAGGTTTCAAGGTTCAAACACGAAGTTTCATGTTCACACAGACGCATATTGTCGCCTTCTCATGCACTTTGTCTCTCCCAAACGGACACACACACACACACACACACACACTGCTACTAACACAGGAGACAGTTGTTGCTGGCCGCCTCAACGCCTGTCATGGCTGTCAGGCCAAATCCCACGAATTATGGCTGTTCCAGATGTAAGAGATTTCTAAGCTGCCTCCAACGGCCTGCGGTCTGAATGTGAGAGAAAGAGAGGGAGGAAAACAAAAAAAGAGGGAGAGAAACGTGGGTTCATGCAAAGTCATCCAAAAAATCTTCTTCCTCTTCCCCTCATCTGTATTATCCATCTTTATTCCATCAGAGGGAGAAAAGGCTGTCGTTACTTGCGTTACCTTTGGACGGAGTGTTGTTCTAATGAATATGTGACTTTGATTTGTGAGAAGCTTTTATTTTTAAAAGGCAGCTGCAAGATTGATAGTTTTTGCACGACTTAGAGGTGATATTTATGTAGAATGAAATCACGACGCATTTTGTCACCTGTCCTTTTCCGGCCGTGTGCAGAATTGCGTTGAAAAGGAAAAGTGTGTTTACATTTAAATGCCCATCATCACATATAGGACATTTATGAATACGCTCAGAGCTGCTGTTTGCTGCAGGTTTTCTGCAACCCTGATAATTAAGTTTAATTTCCACACTTAAAATTCACCCACCACCGTCGTCTTTGTTCTTTTTTAGGCCCGCTCTCACTCTTTCTCTCATTAGTACTTCGTAACCAGACAGTTTATTTGAAATTATGAAAGCATTACACACTCTGATGTAGCAGTTTAAAAATCAATAGCCGAAACCCTAGCCGCCTCACTTAAGCCCTCTCCTATGGCAAAGGGGATGTCTCTTTCTCCCTCTCTCTTAAATGGTAATTTCATTTGGAGTCACTAAGACCTCACCGATAATTACCGATGCCCTGAGAGAGAAAGGCAAGTGAAAGAAGGAGAGGAGGGATGATGGGAGACAGGAGAGGGGTTGGGGGGGAGAGATGGATTAAGAACGAAGAGTGAATGCCAGTCATTAGAAAAGCTTTCCTCCTTCCCGGCTTTGATCAGACTTGAGAACACGTTGGCTTCACTGTTTCGCACCTTGACACCAACCTCTGCGAGGAAGAAGCGGAGCACAGGAGGATGGAGAGACGTGAAGGGAGTGGTGGTGAATGAAACAGAAAAAGATCCCAGGCCTTTTTTAAGTTACTTCATTTTCACTAAGCATCAACATCCTTTTTATTCCCACCCCCACTCCTCCTTCATCTTTCAAATGAGCTAATCAGAAATGAGGATAGTGTCCTGCAGGCAGCGAGTGATGGGGGGATGACTTTGACTTTCTCAGATCATCCTGGCTGCACACATCTGGGAGCGGGCTATAACTCTTAATTTTTGACCCCCTTCCCCCTTCAACAAACTTCAATTCCACTTTGGATGTAAAAGAGACTCCTGTCAGTTTATCCTTCTTCTCCCTCTCTGGCTATCCCAAGGCTAACACAAACAGTAATTTTGGCTGAAATAAATTCGCTGTAGTGGTTACCAGATGTTTATAAGGACTGTTGGGGCAATCCCCTTGTAGTTTCTTCTCCTCCTTCTTCTTTTTTATTGTCCCCTAAAGTTTTTTCTTCCTTTAAAACGAGCCATAGAAAGTTATGTTCGGTGGCTTTACCATATGTGTAAGATCCAGCTGATATTTCATCATGACAAACAGTAAAAGAGCCTTAAGGAATAGGAGTTACTTGTGTTTACTGTGATCGAATGGATGTCAGCTGGCTGAGAAATCGTTTTGTCGGTCACTCTGAGTATCGCGTGCAGCCACGCTGTAAATTAGCATTCATGCACTCACCCATCTCGACTCACAACAGGGAAAGAATGTGTTGATTTTTGCAGCCAGGAGAGATCAGAGCGTGTCTCAGGTAGTAGAAGCTAACCGTTAGCATTAGCAACTCCACAACATGGAAGAACTCCTTCAGGCTTGTGTTATTTGTGGAGATAAAACATCAACGTTGCAGAGCGAACGGAGGCAGTGGAAGAGTTGCGTTGCTGTTAGCCAATCAGAGGCGAGATGCACAAATATTATGACCCCTTCTTTCCACTGCACGTGAAAGCGGCACTTAAAGTCATCATCATCATCATCATCATCATCATCATTAGCCTTTATTTATAAAGCACTTTCTTGCATTAGCCATGCCCAAAGTGCTGTATATGACACAGTAAAAACACAGCAACCCCAAACAATTAAAAACAAAATTATTATAAAGAACATTAAAAGAGAGATTAAAAATAAATAAAAAATAAAAACTGTCACATCCAGACAGCTGCAGCTAGATAACATAAAATACACCGAATAAACACGACCTAATCTAACTCTGTAAAAAAGCCAAATAATAAAAATGGGTCTTCAATCTACTCTTAAAAACATTCAATGATGGAGCTTGCCTGACCACCAGTGGCAGGTTGTTCCATAGTTTAGGTCCCATAAATAAAAATTCTTGCTCTCCTCTGGTGACCCGATTTACTTTTGGAACCACTAATAAATCCATTGTAGTGGACCTAAGTGGACGTGATGGAACATACCGGGCTAATAGGTTAGACTAATAAGGTGGGGCTGTTCCCAATAATGATTTAAAAACAAAAACAAGAATCTTAAAATGAATCCTAAAATGAACGGGCAGCCAATGCAAGGCTGACAGTATGGGAGTGATATGATCCCTTCTTCTGGCCCCCACCAAAAACCTTGCAACCGAATTTTGTACAAGTTGTAATCTAGACGAGGATTGATTGATTCCAGCATAAAGAGAATTACAGTAATCCAGACTAGGGATGCACCGATACCGATACTGGTATCGGTATCGGGCCGATACCGATACCGATACAGATACCGATACCAGAAAAAAGCTAACCGATACCAGGTACCGATACCAGTTGCCTGAAAGTGGCTTCACTGGGACTTGTCATTTCTGTTGTAGTTTTCTATATTGACCAATAGGGGGAGCTGTTTCAAAAATTGTGAATGAAAGCAGAAACAGGCTCACACCTGAAAATGCAGAAATGATTATTTTCATCAAAAAGAACCTGCTGTTCATGTTTCCCAAAAAAGCCTGTATTCCAATTCATTGCATTTTTGTGTGTGGTACAAGTATCGGTATCGGTAATCGGTATCGGCGAGTACTCAGATCCAAGTATCGGTATCGTATCGGTTTGGAAAAAAGTGGTATCGTTGCATCCCTAATCCAGACGTGTAGTAATGAATGCATGGATTACTGTTTATAAGTGGTCACGCGATAGAAATGGTTTCAGTCTTGCTATACGAAGCAGGTGAAAAAAACAAGATCTAACAACACAATTTATCTGGCTGTCGAATCTTAGAGCTGCATCAAATTTGACACCCAAATTAGTCACCACATCCTTCTCATATGGAGCCAATACAGAGAGATCAAATGAATTTTCCATTCCCACCCTATCATTAGGTCTAAAAATGATGACTTCTGTTTTTTTACATTAAAATTCAGAAAATTAAAAGCCATCCATGACCTGACGTCATTCAAGCATTCCAGAAGCGGTCTGATCAAACCCTGGCCATCGCTACGTAGAGGAAAGTAAATCTGACAATCATCAGCATATATATGAAATTTAATCCCATGCTTTCGAAATAAAGCCCCAAGCGGTAAAAGATATAGGGAGAAAAGAAGGGGGCCAAGCACCGATCCCTGAGGTACACCCCAATTAAGTTCAGATGGAGACGATGTAAAGTCACCCATTCTCACACAGAAGCTTCTCCCAGTTATGTAAGATTTAACCCACTGAAGAACTGAGCCAGTGATGCCTACCCATGTTTCCAAACGGTTAATTAAGATGTTGTGATCTACCGTATCAAATGCTGCAGTCATGTCAAGTAACAACAGCAGAACGGCATCCCCAGAATAATTTTCTAGCATAACATCGTTAAGTACCATTAAAAGTGCAGACTCTGTACTGTGTCCCTTCCTAAATCCTGATTGAAATACTTCCAGCAAACCAGAATCATCTAAAAATAACAGTAACTGGTCATGCACAACCTTTTCTAAAACCTTGGAAAGGAAGGGCAAGTGAGACACTGGCCTATAATTAGATAATACTGACACGTCTAAATCTGCCCTCTTCAACAGGGGTACCACAGCTGCACGTTTTAAAGCTTTAGGAACCACACCAGACCTCACACTGGTGTTAATAATGGCAAAAGTAAAGGGTGCCAATGTGGTAAATACCTCCTTAAATAAGAACACAGGAAGAGCATCATAAGGAGAGCCGGATGGATTCAAGCCAGAGACCAACTCCTCTAGCTCAGTGACACTGTGACACACGTAATAGCTGCATTTTTTCCCGCAAGCTCCCTTCCAACCGGGAGCGATTCTGACGCAAAACGGGAGCGAAAGTGTTCCACACAGCTGATCCCGTGAGGTCACAAAATCACGAGAGAATTGCAACACCACGCGTGATTTCAGAAGTCCACACAATGAGAAGCAAAGAGAAAGATGGTCGCATGTATCCAAAAAGGTCTGAGGTTTATTTTCTGTTCTGTTTACATCAGCTACAGGGGTTTCACAGGAAATGACGTACTGTGTGTGACTTTTATTTTGAAAGTGTCTGGATGTTTTACTATCTGACTTGATCTGAACTGCGGAGTTTTACGTGTTTTGAAAGCGTAGCGCGTAAAAAATAGACTCGAAATGTAATGATAGTGTCCCTTCGCTTCTGGGACGCATCCAAAACGTTAGCTGCTGGTGGAAAGGAACTCGTCCACTATAATGGTGGCTAATTGTCGCGTAGTACGTTTCGCGACCGTTTCGCGACGCTTTCACAGAAAGGAGTGAGACTCCAAATCCTGCTGTTTTCTACCTCCCCCCACTCCTCTGGCTAACTTCTACTTCCTGAAATCGTAGCACCAGAGCTTTTTTTCCCACATAGAACGACTCACAAAGCATTCGTTCATACTAGAGACCACAGCAGGTTTATTGACAAAAAATCAAGTGAATGAGAGCTTTAAAGACAAAAACTTCACATCTATTGATTTATGTGCAGCTTCAACTAATTCAAAAATAAAAAATAAATATTTACATTTTTTAAAAAAAATGCTAAATTCAAGCTATGTCCTAAATTTGTCCTGAGAGTATAAGAGGAGACAGACAGCCACCCCGAACCCCCCCGACAGCAACTGGACCTTGTTAGCCGAGCACTGAAATCATCTTTGACTCCTGGTTTACAATAACACGCGGGATCTTCAACCGCTAAATGCTTTTGGGAAACCCAGCCGTCCAACTGCTGCCATGTGATGATCCCACCTCTGAAATATTCAGCACCATTAACATTCCGATTGGTATCATCCCCCCTTCAGACACAATTCGCTCTGCTCCTCAGACCTGTGGGCCAAGGCAGGGAGAGGCCTGGAGCAGATGTTATCTGTTCTCATTCTTTACAAGACCTCTCCTGCACCAAAGGCCCGGTGTAAGTATGACATTTGGTGTAAAGGAGACAGAATACTCACTTTTTAAACGGTATAAAAATAAATCAGCAGTGACAAAGTCTTAGCTTTTTCCAGGACTGGATAGAATCAGCTGTGTTTAATCTAACTCCAGATAGGCCTCATTGTAAAACCGTGTCCTGTTATCTTTAACCATTAAAAGCTTACGTTGGTTTTATTGGCCAGCAAAGCAGAAACGTGTTTGATCGTAATTACTAATTACACGACTATCTGTGCTAATTGTTTTGCCAATCACATTGCACGTTATCTCCCGTACTTACACCTTCTTTCATGTTGTCAAGCCCCTCCGCGGAGCGGCTCACAATTAGCTAGGTGTGTGTGATGTGAGAGGCAGAGGCTGCACTTTGAGCACAATTAGCCGGGTATTTAGGCGTCTTAATTGGTGACATTCGATCTGAGGCGCTCGCTGATGAACCACTTAGCAGCAGACGTATGGATTAGCAGCCTGCAAAGCGCTTTTTTCTCAGATGTAACTAACAGGTCAGGAATTAGTGTTCCTAACTCTGCCTTACAAATGAAGACAGCTGCATTGACCGGCGTGGAAAGCTACTTCCTCTTCATGTTCTCCCTCGTCTTGTGTTTTTGTTCTTTTTATTCGCCAAAATGAGCTTTTGTTTAAATGTTGCGCTCTCGTGGAACATTTCAACCACGACGCTATGGCGTCCTCACAGTGGGGTCGTGACACAACTTGGCGTTATGTTGTCATGGCACTGAAGCTGTTGGAGTTGTCAGGGTAACATGGGAGCCTCATAAATGTCACGGATTGACGGAACTGCTCTGGAGAGCAGGAAGACGAAAGACAGACGGAGCGCCACTGGTGTTGAGGATGCCATGCTGCATTTAAGCAGCAATATGGAGTTTCGCCACTTTTTCAGGAATTATGCACGATTTTTTTTTAGAAATCTGTAAAAGTCATAGTTTTACTTTGTACTGTGATATAATGTAGGTAACATGTAATTTTCTTCCCTAAGCCTGTCCTGTTACTGTAGAGCACAGACATACGTAGACGCCTCGTGAACTGGCGATGCCTATTGGAGCTGCCGTAGTGGCCGGCCGCCATCTTGGATGGGTCTGTATTCGTCCTCAGTGCATTCATTTCTATTGAGAAAGGTTTATCCAACTAAAAAACACATTTTATCAAGCTTTTTCACAAAAACCAGACACATGGTATGGCATAATTAAAATATAAATATAATTAAACAAAATAAATTAAAATATAAAATTTCATCAGGCAGGCTAGAAAAGTCAATAGTAATCCCACGTGATCTGTTTTCAATAGTGCGCCTGTTGTTGCAACTTTAGGCTACACAGAATCAGGCATAGCTGCTCACTCTGCGTTGACTTTGACGAGTGAGGAGACCCATCCAATATGGCGGCGATGCTGTTACGCTCTCCAGTGCCCAATGGGGCATCTACGTATTCATGTCTATGCTGTAGAGCCCCATGCAATTTGAATTGAGCGTTGTTCACCATTAACCAATAGCGTTACCCCGACTTCACGCTGGAAGCATCAGCGGCGCGGAACGGCAGTAGAACGTCACTGCTTCAAATAGAGTCCATTATAGTCTATGGGGTTGATCCAAACCGGCCACGGCGCAGAAATTTTCAAGCGCATCCCAGAAGCAGCTAGCCGTGCCGCACCACTAAAGATAGGATTGGGTTCTATTTTTGCTGCGAGCTAGACAGGACTATCGGGCTAGACAGGAAATCACAAACTGTTTCAGTGTAAAACGTTCGATAATTTTCAAAATAAAAGACTATTGTGGCAATGCAATTTCACATCTATGTAGATTACGTCTATACGTGTGACCTCACGGCTTATTTACTCCCAGCATCTTTCGAGAAGTGCAACAGTGTGTTTTTCATGACTTTGATCCTGGCAGTGGAGAGGAACATTATATATGACATCGAACAGCGATATCACACGTGATTTCCTTCTTCTGCGGATGGCATAAACGGGGTGAGAGATTTTGTGATCTTGCAAATTCGACGACAAATACAGCGTAGAAGCCGCTCCGTAGCTAAGACTTCCTCGGTGTGGATTCACGCAAGTAAACCGTTCCGCGCCGCTGATGTGTGAAGTCGTGGTTAGACTTCTGCTTACAGATGTCAATCACAGAGCGTGAATGTACATTTGCGGAAGCACCTAGACAGATGCAGAGTTGGCAATATATCTAGAATGTGCATGTGTGAATAAACTGCATAGCGTGAGAATAATAATTGTAAAACAATGTGTTTTTGTGCTGTTGACCAGCTAGAGTTGCGCGTTCATGAACGAGCCGTAATCATGGAAGCAGAACAAGGGGCTTGAGGCAGTACATTTTTCTGCCTCTAGATGGTGCCCTCTCAGAAAAAAAAATCCAGATTTCTACTTTAAATCGCATTTTTTTGCATGGCTTATAAATACAGCAATGCTTGCTGACACCTTTCCAAAACTCTGCTCAAACCATGACTCTATGTCTCCATCCCGCCCCGCCCTCTGTAGGTGTGTCGTACTCTTGCCACGCTTTCCCCTCCTCGGGTCACTGTCATCTGCCTGGGCCCTCTGAGCAGAGAGGCTTTAAACAGGACAGACAGCACTTGTCTGTTAGATTAGCTTGTCCCCCGCCGTCACATGCCTTTGCTATACGTCACCGCTTGTCTTGAGGTGCCTGTCGAGGTTCATTAGAAAACGGCCAGATTTAAGGCGAATTTTGTCAAAAGGTAGACGATAAATGTCTGTGATGCGTGGCTTTACCGAGGCTAGGGACGTGTATTTGATGTGATGCATGTTGCATAAATGCAAGTATGAAAATAGGACATGTTCATGAAAAAATAAAGGACAAAACAACATTTAAAAAATTTAAATCAAATAAAAAAAATGCCCTTTGCTGTATTATTTACCGCTGAATTTCTTATTTAATTCTAATCAGCAGCAAACTGAGGCCGAAGCAGGAGCCAGCAGGTATTTCAAACGCCCCAGAGACTCCAGATACCGTGGGACCTTCTCTCAGATTTATTGTGGGAATCAGAATTTATGATGAGTAAATTGGGCTTCTTCATCTGTGTGCCAGGGGGGGTTGCAACATGCGGCCGAGATGGCTTGACTTATTGATTACAGGGAGTAGCATGCCCCATTTCAAAGGGATGGAGAGCCCCCGCCACGCAACTTCTGAGAATTAATTTGCCTGGCATGGGCCTTCATGAGAAACACATGTCCACACACACACACGCACACACACACACACACACGGACACAAACAGGCGCACAGAATCTAAAGCCTGCAGGTAAAAGGAATCACCCCTCCCCTGCAAAGGAGAAAAAAACATGCATACAGCCCTCTTTGCCCCTACAAGAGACACACACACACACACACGCACACACACACACACACACACTGTTTTTACAGTGCTTCAGGTGTTATTGCAACCAAAGATTGTGCAACGATTGCAACTGTTCTCGTGAAAAAGAAATAAACAAAAATCTGACAATAAATAAATTCCTAAATAACATTTTTCTTTCACTTTATTCTGATTATTTCCCATCATTTCTCATCTTGATGTTTTAGGAATTGCATGTAATAAAAACTTTTAAAGGCGTGTGTTTCTACCTCCTGGTGACATTGGCGTACTGTGAGTGTTTCTCCAGACACAAGTCACAGCTGAACCATCATCCCCGGCGTTGTCCACTCCATCGCCCTCTGTCCTCAGACACCAGCTCCGGTTTCACCAGCAGCACCCGCGCTAATTTATCATCACGGTTGTGACAGACGACGCATCTGCGTGCGAATGGAGCAAGAGGCGCGTACGGGGAACCAGCAGAGGGGGGGTGAGGGAAGGAATCGGGAAGAGGAGGAGGAAACATGGTAGCAAGGAGGATTCCAGTCTCACAATCCAGGATTTTAAAGGGTCATATTTTGTTTGAAGGGCCCCTCACTACCCTTCACTCGACCCCTCCTGCCTCTGCTCTCATAACACAATGTCAGCTAACCCCCCCTCTAGCAACTGGACAGCTCATTGTCTTGGGCTATCTTATATTACAGCCCATATACTGCAAGTGGGATATGGAACAGAATTAAAGAGCTTAAGGAGTGAACCGAGAATGTGGACCTGCAGAGGTTTATGTTGCCACATAAAACTGCAGCTTTGCAGGCTATGAGTGGGGGGGGGGGGGTCTTTTTGTTGACCATCCTGAGTGAAACATTCTTTTTTTAAAAAAATATTTATCGACTGAACGGCGCTGCTACGTTTGTCGGCACGGCGAAGCAGCGCAGACGCTCCGGTGTTGAGATTGATGTGCAGAGAGGCTGAAATCCAGACGGACAACAGATGGACACACACACATGTATCCTGTGCTTTTGGACGTGTGTGTGGGCGCACATGCAGACGTACAGGTGTGCACATATACACACGCTCTCGTGTGTGTGTGTTCAAGCAAGCATATCTGTTTACTCTTAGTCTTCCGAAACACACTCGCATTTGAATGCAGCAGACAGGACACATCTCTGTGCTCTCTGAGCCGCTCGACAGCTCCGTTGGAATATATTAGCGTGCTCACACACACACACACGCTTCACCCCCATGTGCACGCACGCCGCCTCCCTGGGGTACCCCCGTGTGCAGCGCCTGGGGAGTGCAAAATGGAACTTTTTAAAAGCCAAAAACACTTCTCCTGAACAAACTAGTCGCGCTTAATAATACCACCCTGGCGTCGCGCTCCTCTCCCACAACAGGCTGTCATTATCTCCAAAGGCGTGGAGGTTCGTCTGCGTTTTAGGGAACGGTCTTGGGGGTTGTTTTAGCATCTGAAAGCCTTGCTGCTAAGACAGACGGCAAATACACTCTACGCTATTTGGAATCTATGCATCAACATTTTTGGTATGGAAACAAAAAAAAAACACGGAAGCAGCTAGGGAATTGTAGATTTAGGCGGTGCAAACTCCTAAGATGCTTATTTTGGATCTACATGCTGCGGCGTGTTTATCTGCGTTTTACTGCGGAATCACGAAGAATCGTTTGTTGTTCTTTTTATGTACTGTTCTTTTTTTTCTCGAGGTGAAGTAAATGAACTTATGCACACACAAAAACAAACACACACACACACACCTTCTGCTCTTATGAAGATAAATATGGCAAGGGGTAGATTTTCACCTACACCCACCGAGCGGGACACACACATTCATCTTTGCTGTACTCGGTATTTTTGGGTGTGTGCGTCGAGGTGGTGGGGCCATATTGGGGATACGGCGGCAAGGGTGTGCGCACCTCACTGCCTCTTCAATGTATGGAAATGTATGTGCATTTTTAAAGCGTGGGGGGGACTACATTTATTTCTCGTCTCCCCCCTGAACACCCTTCACCCCCTTTCCTTTCCCTCCACACCTCATTCCCAAAGCTGATAGACCTATGGATGCATGATAGATGGAAAGAGAGAGAGTGAGGGGGTCTCTGCATGGATGCATACATGCATGCGTATAAATGCACCCCCCCCTCCTTTACCGTTGCCTCTTTTCCTCTCAAGCGCACCCCATAAAGTCTCTAACATGCACACGTGCATACAAAAGCGCACCTCTGAATGCAGGACTCATGTGCATACCAAACGTAATCCATAGTTTTACATAATGGTGAGGAGGAAAGAGGGGAGGCAGGTCGGCTCCTGTGGCAGGGTGATAAAGATAATATGAATCATCTGACTCTCTCTCTCTCTCCCTGTATGTATACACACTCACCTAGGGAGATGCTGATATGCTATAGGGGAATATAATGAGATATGGAGAAGGTCCTCCCCCTGATCCGCGAGAACACATGTGGGTCATGTGTGAGCTTAGTGCAATTTTCACAATGTGAAAGGATTATAGTTCATGGTGTTCTGAGATTTAGGCAAATTGCTCCAAGTGCAAAGATACGTTTGTGTGTGACGTCGCACTATTTTCATGTTTTCAGATGCATCTGATTGAGTTTCTGCACATTTAAACAATATAATAATAATAATAATATATAATTGGGTTAGGGTTAGCCTAACCCTAAATAATAATAATATAATAGATGTTTGTCTCCAGCGTTAATAAAATAAAGCATGCAACACTCCACATACAAACAAAAAATGCAAATTTCTCTTAATTATTCAGTGGAAGTTAATTTTTTGGTGGAATATAATTAAAGGCGTTTACCCATCAGGGACAGGGCGAGATCAAAGATGTATATTTGATGTCATGCAGATAGCATTTTCAAATTAGCAAACCCTCTTAACTTTATAATTATCTTTGCTGTGAGAACTGAAGCACGAAGCTCCTTTTGTGTTAATTCTGGGATTCAGATAGTCTCCCAAGAAATAGATGAAATTAATTAGAAATAATTGCAGATAGACATGCAGGCTGCATCTGCAGTGTGGAGCAAAAGTAAAGTTTTGATGTCGTTTAAAATAACCTCAGGAAGGATTTTAACATCAGTTTGTAGATTTTAAATTCACTGAAATGAACAAACCTACTTGTTTCTGAACCCACTCTGATCCTTGAAGGACGTATTTAGGATTTTTGAATCATAACAGCTGTCTGTCCTCGCTTGCAGTGAAAGCAAATGAACAAAAAACACCAAATAAATGATTTTATTTTAAGAATCGTGGTATTACTCTGCTGAGAAATAAGATGCAATGATGAGTTTATTCATTAATTAATTAATTTTGCTAGATTCCTTGATAAGATCTCACATTTGTGCATGTGTGTGTGTTGCATAAGCGTTGGCTAGAAGTCTTCTTGGGTCTGGTACGAGTGAATGTAGTCCGTGTGAAACGCCGGTGCACAAGCATGTACGCCTGCAGGTGTTCGTGCCTGATGCGTTTATAGTCTCAGGAAGCTGTTGACCCCGTCCTCGTCCAGAACCCCCCCTCCCGCCTCCAATGCCTTGTTGTGTGTTTGTAGGGGGACCCTTGAACTTGACCGTGCAGGCAGAAAGGTGACGGGACTGGAGCTGAGACTTTAAACAAACCTCTCTGATGGACAACAAAGGCATGTTGGGGGTGGCTGTGTTAGCCGAGGTTGGTTCTCGGTTTAGGGGGTGGGGTGGGGTATTTAAAGGTTGAGATTCTAGGCAGAGGGTCACCAGAGTGTGTGTGTGTGTGGCTGTGTTGTGGTAGTGAGTCAGGTTTGGATTCTTCATCTGTCTTTTCACCATTATTATTTTAATAATTATTATTTTTATTATTCCTATTAAATCATAAATCTAACATCTGGATCTTTTCAAATCTGATCTCACTGCTTTCAGGCTACAAATTCTTTCAAAAGCAGGTGGACATGGGTTATAAAAGGAGTAAAAAAAGAATCCAGCACCTCTCAAAAGTGGAAATTATACGTGAGCTGCACCGATACTCCAAACAGACGTGGTGAAGATGAGTTTAGGTAAAGAAGCATTAAGATAAGATGAAAGGAGGTGGACTAATGGTGCGGAGTCAGACGAAGAGGAGGGTTGTTTGTGGATGAAGGTGAACGGAGGGGAAAGGATCAGTGAAGACAGAGGCAGGAGAGGAGGTGAGGATGAGAGAAGATGAAGACTAGATGGAGGAAGAGGAAGAATGTATTGTGGAGGAGGTGAGGAAGAGGAGGTTGGAAAGGGAGCAGGTGAAGGTAGGAGGTCAAGGAGCGTGTGTGTGTGTGTGTGTGTGTGTGTGTGTGTGTGTGTTTCCTCCCTAATGGTGAATAGAAGGTGAGAGGTGAGGCCTAGGCTCATGTCTCACAAAACTTAGATAGAGATAGACAGTCAAGCTCTGCACTGTGTGTGTGCGTGCGTGTGTGTGTGTGTGTGTGTGTGTGTGTGTGTGTGTGTGTGTGTGTGTGTGTGTATGTGTGTGTGTGTGCGCGCGTGTCTTTGAGTGTGTGTTTTAATAGCCACAGTCAGAGAGCCTCTGTCAGACGGTCAGCTAATTGGCCATCTTACAAGTACAGAGGAGGCTGCTCGCAAATTGGCAAAAAGGGCAACTGGCTTCAATCTGATACCAAACTCCCCTCTGTCACGGTGCTGTCCATTAGACAACAGCTTAAGTCAGGGAAATGGAACAAAAATAAAGAAAAGCAGAATACAAAACAGGGGGAAAATAGTGCCGTAATTGTGCTTTGGAGACTCGTATTGTTGCGCTCGACCCGTGTGTAGCGAGACAATGGGGATCATGCAAGACTTAGCGTAAATAAAAATTTGGGGAAAACATGGCCAACTCAAGGGGATGGTGTGTTTTTTTATATTTGTGTGTGTGTGTGTGTTATCCTGTTGCAGAAGCCTCATGTATTTTAATCCATGTAAAGTCCCAACTGGGTTCCAATTAGGAACAGGTTTCCTAACGCCCTGTGGGGAAACTGATAATTATGCTGTTGACTGTGGTTGTGACTTACAGTGTTTGTGTTTGTGTGTGTGTGTGTGTGTGTGTGTGTGTGTGTGGTGCGGTGGGACCCAACACTTTCTATGATTTTCTTTTTTATTCCTCTTTTTTCTAATGTTTACAATGCTGACGACGTTAGCTGCATCTAATGATCCGTCATGATTAGACACAATAGAGATTCAAATCCTCTTGTCTTGGTTGTTTATTGTAAGTGGCAAGTCTAAAACACACACACACACACACACACACACGCGCACACACACACGTTTCCGTGAGTCTACAACATACACAAAAACACTTTTTCATATTTTACCCTCAGTCTAAGCTTGAAGGCATCCTAGTTAGGTGTTTCTGAACATTTTTGGGCCTTAGCTGATTATGTGTTCAGGAACCTGAGTGTTTTTTTAAAAGACCAAGTTCACTGAGAAATCGTTTTTTAGTTGTACTTTTTGAACCACGATCGAGTTTCACATGCAGGCTAAATGTGAAATGATCTTCTACCCCAATTTCCTGCATTAGCCGCCATTAGAAAGTAGACAGAAACGCTCGGGTCAGAAAGATCTACGTCAGACTGTAAATTAGCATTCATGGACTCACCCGTCTTGGCTCACAACAGGGTAGGCTGTTTTCCCACTGTGCAAAGACCCAATTAGGACGTCCTATAGACGTGGTCTAGACCGATGGACTCAATTTAGACATGATCTGCACATCCATGCGATGTTTAATGTTTGCAGGGTTTATTTAGCGTCCAGGAGAGAGCAGAGAACGTCTCGGCTAGTAGAAGCTAACCGTTAGCATTAGCAACTCCAAACATGGCAGAACTCCTTCAGGTTTGTGTTATTAGTGGAGATAAGACAAGAACGTTTCAGAGCGAACGGAGGCAGCGGAAAAGTTGCATTGCAGTTAGCCAATCAGAAGCAAGATGCTCGAATATCATGAATGATAATGAGTAAAATTCCAAATTCTGCCGATCTTTTCCTTTGTGGTTTTTTGTTAGAGTAGAATTAATGTTTCCATCAATGAAAACAAGTTAGCAGCAAACCATCAGACTACCTTTAGCGTGTTTAACTGTCGGTATGATTCCTTTTTCAGAAATACACTGGTTGGTTTTACACCAAGACTCACGTCTTCCCAAAAATTCCACTTTGATCTCATCAGTCCACAAAAAATTCCCATTTTCATTTTGGTCAAAAAAGGTTTTAAGCCTTGAAACTTCACCTCAACCTGAACTCAGGCCTGCAATGCTTTAGATGTGTTTCTGGATTCTTTTGTTCTTCAGAACCAGACACGATATGTTGCTTTTTGAGATCTTCTATCCTACTTTTTCTTGTTAGACAAGAGATTTCTTAATTGTACTGGCCTTCCAAAGACAGAGTGAATCAGTAAGGTGTCACAGACGCTTCTCCTATAACACTGTAACTGTAGAAGAGGAGTTCATGATGTTTAAACAGAGAAATGCATGCTAACAGAAGTATAAAGAGCCTTTCGAACGACTGTTTTGTGTTTTAGGACATTTTGAAAGTGACAGCCCGCTGTGTCCTCTCGCTGGTGAAACTCTACAGCCATCTAACCTTGAGGAACGTGTGTGACGCTGATGTAGTGGACAATGCGCCTCTCATATATAAACCTAAATGCTGAAAAATGTCCTTTCAGATAAAATGGATGACCCAGCTGCAGAGCCGGTTACATCGTATACACTGTTTTGCAAGGCTGAACTGACAACTTAGCCAAAGAGAAGAAAAATGTTGACGTGTATTGTTAAAAAAGGGAAAGGGGTGTGCTTATTTTTAGAACTGCATGGACTTTTGGACACGCTAACCATTTCTTCTTTTCTGTATTTTAGAGTTCTTTTTCCACAATGCAAAAACGGCCGGTTTAGAGACGTAGAGCAGCATTTTACCAAATCCGTGCAGATAAGGGTTTGCATGTTCTGCTGTAAACTGCAGATGTGCTCGTGTCGGACACGATTCTGGGAGGGAGGATAGAATTCAACTCCAGTTTACAAATCTGAGATAATTTTCACGCGCTCCTCTGAAGATTTTTCACGTTTAAATTAGCGAGCGAATGGCTGAGAGGGCCACGAGGAATCTTCTGAGACTGCAAAAAAACAGCATAATTGTTTTGCTATCCAATCGGGTGTTATGCTACACATAATGTATGGTTATTTCATGCAGCCGCCAGACTGCCAAGATGTTTTCAATTTGGCACGGCCCTGCGATCATGATGTCACAGAGAGAAAAGAGAGAGCTTCCAGTCTGGGATGGCCAGAGCAGCGAGAGGGCGATCATTTCGCCAAACTCAAAGGCTGCTCCCCCCTCTTCCCTCTCTCTCCCTCTCTCTGGGACGAATAATTCCACAGTTGCTGAGGCACTGAAAAAGCAATCTGCGGAATACCCCAGGGTCATGTCTGTGGCGGGATGATTTGTGTGAAATGTCATACATTAAATATAAGTTTAACATTCAGCCCGGTGCACTGTAAAACTGCCCTGTCGCCGCCACAGTCCGCCGTTTCCCTCCGTGCAGGGAGGGTTCGGGTTCAGGAAAGCGGTCACAAAGGAGTCGGACACGCCAAACACAACTCGCAGACACACACCACCCCCTGTGTCGGCCCAATCTTAAAGGTAGAGGGAGGCCATGCAATCTGCAGCTGCATTTCATTTACGAATGCAAGAACACTCCACGTTCTTTTTTCCCTAAAACAAAATATGCATTTCTCTTTCTGTAAATATAGAATTTTTGTAAATGTGCAGAAAGCAATTTGTGTAAATTAATGTCTTAGGGTTTGGCGCAAAAAAAATGAGAAAAATTGGAGGCGAAAAGGAAGAAAGACGAGAGATGGACAATGGGTTTTCGAGGCAGGTGTTGAATCTGTGTCCAGGCTGAAAGTAAGTGACAAAAAAAATATATAAAAAAAGAAAGGTTTGTGACTAATTCATAAAGTTTCGGGAAAATAGCAGCTACTGAAGGCAAGAGAGATGTAGGAAGAAGGTGTCTCCAGGGACTTCAGTGGAGGAGTTATCCCGGAGAGAGCGAGGGGAGATTCTGTCCATCTTAGCAGATGAGAAAGAAATGACAGAGAGGGTACAAAGGATGTCATCCTGCAGAAGGACAACTGATGAGCTTCCTCTATTTTCTCTTTGTCTTTCTGTTTTTGCCCCTCATGGCTTGTTTGTTTGCCTGAAGAAAGTTTCTGTGTGAGTGACAACAATCAGGCCGAGTGTTTGATATGTAAAGACGTGTGCTGCGGATACTTGATTCATTTGTTCATTGAAGAACTTAGGTGATGATCAAAGGGCAACAATAGATATTTATTAAGCTTCGCCTGGCTCAGATCTACTTGGTTCAATTTGGTCCTTCCCTGATTTATTTTTATTTATTTATATCATTTGCATCCAGAAAATCTTTGCATCTTTCCAGCAAATTCTGCTTATTACGGCCATGAAAGAGCTCCCCACCAGATTTATCAATTTCACCTTGAAGGTGTTGTACTTGCCGGTGCATTTGTAAGCAAGCTGGGACTCTTTGAAGACAAACACAGTATCGTTCAATCTGCTGCCCCCCCCTTTCCTCACCCTTCTCCTCCCCTATCCTCCCCCTACTTCAAAGCAGAAAGGCTGAGATGAAGGTTTGGAAAGAAATGAAAAAACAAATTGTTCATTTGTATCTGGGAGGAGACCAGACACTTGAGCAAATGTTCTCTGCAGTCACTCTTTGCGCTCGCCGTGGTGAAGTTATCTCAAGGTTGGGGCGTGAGAGGTACCTCGACCAATACCGCTTTTAAAAATCTCAACCAAACAATCAAACGTGCACTAAAAGTGAAACCGAAACCAAAACGTCCCGCTTCTTAAAACAGTGAAACGTGCAAAAAGTCATTTTCTACCCGGAAAGTCACGCAAGGCTAATTTTATTAAGGGTAAATATTTGACGTTGTCATGGCAACAAATGAAATGCAAAAGTCACACTTGCCCTTGAATATCAAAGTGTTGCTCGCAACGTTCAAAAACAATGAAGTGTGTGATTGTGAGGATCCATTTTCATTTATTATATCATGTAAAGGGACATCGTAGCTTTGATCATGGAAAACAAAATGATGCTCTTTGATAAAACAAGAACACGTCTTTTTGATCTCCAAGGGCATGCTTGACTCCACCAAAGACAGAGAAAACCAGCATGCTGTTAAACAGATGCTCTCTGTTAAGGAGCTGGATAAGCATTCTGATAACATGCGTGGTAATCAGCAGCACACCTAAGAGGAGATGTTGGACACTTTTTAAAGATGAAGAAGAAACAGTTTGATGTACCAATTTGTTGTTCCAGTGTTTGTTTGAGATTAAGCACCATGAGGCCGAATAATACTAGTTTAAAAATCTAGACAAAGTGTAGCAGTAGCAAAACAGTTTGTCCACAGGTTGGTCTAGTCATGCTTTGTTGTAGCCTAGCAGGTCTACCATTGGCTCAGCTAAGTTTAGGCCCAGCCAATCACAGCGCCTGTCAGGCTCCTCACCTTGGCTCAACGGGGTGAGCAGTGAATAGAGCTGCAGCGTGTTGGGAGACGTCTAACATATATATATATATATATATATATATATATATATATATATATATATATATATATATATATATATATATATATGAATAAACAGCATAATGTGAGAATAATAATTGTAAAAATGTGTTTTAGCTCTGTTCGTCGGCCAGAGATGCACTTTCACGAATATTGGTAAATGGCCTGTATTTGATGTAGTGCCTTCCAGAGTCCTAGAACCCCCCAAGACACTTTACAACACAATCAGTCATTCACCCATTTACACCCTGGTTGTGACGAGCTACATCCTAGCTACAGCTGCCCTGGGGCGCACTGACGAAGGTGAAGCTGCCGTACACAGGCGCCACCCGTCCCTCTGACCACCACCGGCAGGCAATGTGGGTTAAGTGTCTTGCCCAAGGACACAACGACAGCAACAGGCTGAGTGGGGCGCAAACCTGCAGCCTTCCGACTGCGGGGCAGGCATTTAACTCCTTTGCTACCATCGCGCTGCATAAGAATAAGAGGCGTTATTTTCTGCCGTAGATACGGAAGTGGTGACAACGGTTTATGGTGCGATACATTTGTCAGCCTCTAGATGGTGCTGTCAGATAAAAATACTCCAGATTGTAGCTTTGTTTCGAAAAAGGATTTATTTGCTTCTTCTTCTACGTCTTCGACATCGCATGACAGACTGCCCCATTTCCATCACTAAGAATACATCATTTGGCGTTCACTGTTTGTTGCTCTGATTGGTCCTAGCGCTGTCCAAATGCAGACAGTTTGAAAGACAGTCATAGATTACGCCAATGCAACTGAGCTCTGTCTACGGGTCGTGGCCAGACTATATCACTAACATATAGGATGAATTAAAAGGCTAGAACCACACTGTAACAGCCATTTTTTGCCATATTTTATGTTTTGAAGCAGCAATTACCACCTATGCTGTGTGCAGAAACAGAATACCGAATGGGTTTTACTTCATGCAACACCACAGAACATCTGAAGTACTTCAAAAACACGTCATTTTCTATATGTTTTAAGCTTCAAACCCGTGATATGAATATATGGGTTTGTGGGAGCGGGCCAGACCGTGGCTCCTTGGCAGATCAAGCCAGTGAATCAGGAACAATGGAGCCCTCAAAGACCAGAGTGAGGATCAAAGCGGCGCTAACTGGCCATCGCAATCCAATTGAAATGTTCTCCTTGCATCTCTCCAAATGTAATGGATGTTGAAAGTGGGAGGTGAAAAGAAAAAGCTGGCTTGCTCACATTTGATGTAAAAATTATGGACGAAAAGAAGAGGGAAAAGGAACAAACGTACGTGACGGTCCGGGCCTTCTCAAGTCATCTGCTCTAGAAGCTCCATAATGTCCCTTGGTTATTTTGACTTTGAATTTGTGAAGACCCATTTTCCCTCTTCCTCTTCTTCCTTTGCTTCCTTTGAACCCTCCAATGGTAACATTATGATGATATATGAGATGCTATGCCATAGCCCTTGTGCATGTGGAGTCGATTGAAGCAGGCTATTTCTTAAAGTGTCCTCGCTCCCATTCCCTCTGTATTTTCTAATCTCACTCTCCCCTTCTTCCTCCCTTTGTCTCCCCCATCACTTCCTCTCTCCATCTCACCAACTCTCCATTTGAATGTGTTGATCACCTGGGGAGATGCTGCATTAATGCTGACGCCCAGTAAAAGGCAGAATCTCCTTTATTTATCTGCACTAAAATTCCTCCCAATCTTTCCAGCACATTTCACTCAATCACGCAACTCAGGCCATTCCATTAGCCACACAGGGGCGTTTTACTCCATTGAGCACAACACGCCCCGCACTTCTATGAATATAGATTCCCCTAAATTATGTATAATGGGAAGTGCTCAGATTTTAGCATTTTTTGCTAAGAGGGTTTGAGGATGTACGAGTTGTTTCTCCTGCTTTTTAAGTGCATCGTGAAATTTGCAAAATGCGAGAGGGAGCTGTTGGCTGAGTTTGTGCGTCGGAAACGGAGCGGGGACGTTGACTAGCATGTAAAGTGGTCAGCAAATCGGACGCATAGCCTTTGACGATGCAGAAAAAGTTCAATAAACACACGTGAAAGACGACACGATCCACTTTTTCCAGGTGTGTTCGGGAAATTCAGCTGTTACTGGGAGTAATTTAGCAGCTCCCACTGCCTATATACCAGTTGTTTTTATTAGTATAATATACCTCCTGTCAGATATATAATATAAGGAGCTAAGGTCCTAGTAGGGGTCTGAATTTGATCTCCTATTGTGCTGATTATTTTCAGTTCAGAGAGTGAGTGGTGCGACTAATTGGATGGCGAATAATTTTAATTCACATGTTGGCAGTCGGTGTCCGTGTACCCCAGCAGGAGGGTTGGACACAGCCGAGCTATATCAACAAACAGACCAGCAATTCTATAATCAGAACAAAATCAACATCCTCATTACTGACTCCAAGCTGCTGCCTGCATCAAAAAGAGGCTTCAAAACTCTCCCCCCCTTGTTTTCAGCCTGTGATTATGTTTAGTGTCAGACTAACGTATCAACTTTCCTTTTTTCATTTTCCAAGCAAACATGCTCACCAGGATGCTAACAACCAATTGGGGAAGATATATCAAGTTAGATATTTTAATCAGTAGCAGCTCTACTGGTGTTGGGACATGAACACGGTAAAGTTGGAATCTTGTTTTCTTTATTTTTCCCCGGTGAGAAAAACATGCAAATTAAAATTTGAAGTAACTGTTTTGCTGTGTGTAAAAAAAACGTTAGTAAATAGTGCTTCTCCTAAAGCTATTATAGTGAATCTGCAAACAAGCTAGGTTTTGAATCACTCATCCCTCCCCTCTGGGTGTCTTCCCTGGATCTGCATCCACTGGAACCAGAAACCCACATTGCCAGAGGAAACGAGAGAGCGCTCCCGTTGCTGTTTTAGCTCCAGATGTCTTTTGTTGTCCGTGACTTCTCATGGTGGTTTTCTTTTTGGGACTCTGGTAGTTTGTCCTAAAGTTGAAGTGGTAGCAGCCGGCTGTTTCTCCTTCTCTGGTATTATTGAGCAGAGAACCTCTCACACCAGTGGTGTTCTGCTGCTAAATACGTGAGTGTGTGATGAGTGGAGGACCCAGGGAAGTACGGCGGTTCGGCGAGACCGACAACCAGATGATCCAATGGTTGCTTTTGGTCCGAAACGTGTTATTGGCGAAGGTTTTTAGACAAATGCATGAGAACCACTTTATTATTATTTTTTTAATGTATTTATTTATAGCTATAGTAAGTTAAAACGTTGTTAAGAGGCATGAAAAAATTTTTTAAGTTCATTTGTTTTCCAATTTTCCTTTAATGTCTCTGATGACATGTTTTCATTCTCTTCTTAATCTTTGCTTTATGTTTTCCATTTATTATAATTCCATTTAATCTTTCAATAACATCAGACGCGTGGAAGAGTGAAATGTTTCAGTCTTGCCATCTTTGAATCAATAAATAACCTAAAATCATTAATAAAAATCTAAAAACTTATTATAGTAATAAAGGGGTCAAAGTTCATGAGCATCACAATCTCAGAGAGGAAGCTGCTACTCAAGCCTTGTTGTTCAAGTTTTGAGGATGCTCATCTCTCTGCCCGAAGGAAAAAAGGTGAATAGTTGCAATAGCTTGCTGTGATTTTGGATTACGTTTTTCATCATAATTTCATATTTTTTCACCTGTTGAGTATTTGCAATCTTTGATTCAGTTTTTTGTTCTTGGTTTTAAGAGAAGCGAATGACGCAAATAAAGCTAAAATTTTAATGTTGTTAAGTTTGTTTTAAAGGGAACATATTGTTGAAAACTCACCTTTTGCACCTTTTTGTGCTGCCATGTGGGTCTCTATTGCCTCTATAAGTACTCCAAATGTGAAAAAAATCCATCCGTCCATTTTCTGTCAGTGTTTAGTTTTAGGAATCATTTGCCTAAAACAAGCTGTTTCAAAAAGTCCCCGTTTGTGATGTCACAAACAGGAAATTAGACTAGAACAACCTCTCACTTGTAAGAGAGAGCTGCTGCTGGAGGAGCAGCTGCTCTACTCCAAGGCCCTCTCAGATATTTGAGCTTCTCAGCTTATAGCAGCCTGAGTGGTAGATGGGTGGGCGTGGCCAGCTCCAGCTTGTTTTCTTAAAGTGACAGAGCCCTGAAACGGCTCATTCTGAAAGGTACTGAAAATATCAACAATTTTGTGCAAAGAACTTCATAAACATGTTTTGTAGTCACCATAGAATTATTACAACAAGAAAAAAGTCATTATATGTCCCCTTTGCTCCAATCCGGTTGTTTTTGAAGTGCCATAGAATCAAATTCTACATTTACAAAGTGATACTTCCAAAGACCTTAATACTATCTAATACAAAGTGACTTTTGCTTTTGGAGAGAAACCTTTGAAAAACAATAAATATATCAGATGTTGGAAAGAAATTATCACTACTAATTCCTTGCAAAACTTGTCAGATTATTTCATAAATCTCCATCTTAAACAACCTCATCCATCAGCATAGAAAATGCTTACATTTCACTTACTTTTAGGTTTTTCGTGTGCACATTTTGCACTTTTAAAAATGCAGCTTAAAAGCAAAACTATGGAAGAAGTACACTCAAAAAATAATAAAATTCACATTTTACGTGTTTTTCCTGAATGCAAGAAATCAATTTACATGAAAAAGCAAATATTCTGAAGTGTGTTTGTAGTCCAGCATCAGTAACTGTCAACCCTCCAATGATCGGAGCTATCAGATCACACTAACCACTAGCGATGGACCAGAAAATGACCTGTGCAGCTTCACTTTTTTTCTGTTTATCGCAAGCCAATCATCAACATATACCATACTATCACATGACGGTGCATTTTACTAGCCTGTGGCTACGCTTGGCAGCAGCCAGCCGTGAGCGGAGGCCAATGGGTAGGACCTCCTGCATGTTTCATGAACACCTCACCTGTGACACCTGCTGAAATGATAACGTCTACAGACGAACACGTGTCAAAATCTTTTTAGGAATGATTCACGGCGATGCAGCAACAGTATGTAGATGAGTGGCAGAGCGGCTGTCAGTCTGTCTCAGGCCGTGGAGGTGTGTGTGTCTGTCCGTGTTGTTAGGGTGTAATGGAAGTGTCACCCCTGAGGAAAAGCTGCTGGCTGCTCAGGTCACCATGCCCTTCAGCACATGACACGCACACACACACACACACATCGTCAGTGTGACAGGATCATGCAAAAAGCACACGGACGCCATGGCAACTGAACCAGTGTGTGCGCGTGTGCAGGCGTCCACAGCTGTGTGCTCGTATTGATCCAACGTGACGTCTAAACTGTATTATTGACCTAAATGTTGTTTCTAACATCTAATCTGTTCGAGCTCAGATGTAATTTTGTAAAGAATTTAGAAACACTTGTTAGTTTCACTTAAGAAATTGTCGGCTGATGGGAATTTATTGCAGCGATTCAGATGGATTGCTTTCATAAAAGCCGATGTTGCATTGAGGGGAGCCAAATATAGCGAGTGTTCCAGTAACTGTATGATGCTCCAACACACACACGCGCACACACACACACACACACAAATGCACACCCACACCTACCTACTCACACACACAAATAAACAAACGACAACTCGCTCTCACATATACGGACACGCACACTTTTTATTGATCTGCAGCTTAGCTCATGCCAGCAGGTAGTCCAACTCACCGGTTATTCTGAGGAATTGCTTTCAGTAGTTGCATCCACACACACACACACACACACACACACACACGCTTATATGATTGTTTCCAGTGGCTAAATCTACACAATTTGTACACGGCCAGCTCTTAAGACACCATCACCTCCTCTTCACAGATCAAGGGCTGAATTTGTCAATACCACACACACACACACACACACACACACACACACACACACACACCCTTTTCAGCTCAACCGTATTTAAAGCTGGAAGTTAAATTCTAGTTAGCCGTTTGTCCTGCTCTCTCATCCCTCCACATCAATCCCTTCCTCCTCTAAATATCGCTTTGCATGCTTCTCTGTCATAGTCATGCTTTCTGAATTCTCTTTACAGCCAATAACACAGTCTGGGGTGTAAAGAATGAGGGATTAAAGCATGTTGTCTGAGTGTGTTTGAATGACTCGGGCGTGCTTTTGTGCACGTCGACTCCGTTTAGGCCACTGCTGGGCTCCCCCCCTCTTCTATTTATTTATTTCATTTCTTATGAATCTAATCTGAAAACAAAGGCGAGGGCGGCAAAGTTGGGTTTGTTAAACCGACATTTAGCACAACGGAACGTTTCTCATTAAAGTCAGACAACAAAAGGACCTTTCACTGGAGAATATGAAGTGAAAACAAAAAGCAGGGCAACCCGCTGTAATACGTGTGCGGCCTCCGCCTCCTCTCCCAAAATCGGCCTCTTCTTCGAGTTAAGATGTTCATGGGTTTTTGTTTCTCCCCCACTCTTCTGAAAGGTCGTAAGTCTAATATAATTATGGCACATAACTGCTGTAAGGGAAACAGATGCCAGTAGAAGACGTGAACATACAAGCTGTAAACTTTCTCTTCACTAAACAACATTTTTAATGTTATTATAAAAAGCTGGATTAATAGGTTTAACTACGGCCTGTGAAGCGGAGGCTTACCTCTGTCTGACCTCCTCAAACTCTGCCTCCACTTTCCCTGCGTGAGAACAGCTGGAAGCTTTGCATGAGAACCAGGTGGCTATGCAAACGGCTCGTATAAAATGACCCCACTGAGACAGACTGTAAAACAGGTATTTATTCAATTTATTGTGATGTGCAGCTCTGACTGTCCCTCGATATGTTTAAGCTCTGGATTGATGTGCTTTTCCTTTAACTTTTTGATTTTTTTTTAGATTGTACACTGCAAAAAGTGATTTTCAAGAAAGTTAAAAAAGTGTTGCTTTTAAGCATTTTATCTGTTTTTTAGTAAAAAAAGAAAAAAAATTCTTATCTTATTACTTCTGAGTAGAAATATCACGATTTATATTACCATGTTGATATTTTCTTACATCCCTACTTCTGAGTAAAAAAATGTGCCAGTGGGGTAAAATAAAGATGCTTGGCAAAAATTCTTAAAACTAGCAAATTAAGCTAACGTTAGATTATCTTGCTAGTTTTAAGAATTCCAGCCAAGCAACGTTTGCTTAACTCAAATTTTTTTTACTCAAAACAAGAAAATTTGATCATATTTAAGAATATTTATCTTTTTCAAGTAGTGTTTTTAGCATATAAGAACACTTTTTTAGACTAAAAATAAGCTAAAATATCTAAAAACAAATATTTTTTACAGTGTATTTGATTGACTGTGATTTAGTAAGTGTTGCCATGTGGTCATTTATTAAAATAGAATGTATTAAAATTATGTTTAATTTTAATTAAAGAAATTAAATT
Organism: Aphyosemion australe; assembly: GCA_006937985.1. Taxonomy (NCBI): domain Eukaryota; kingdom Metazoa; phylum Chordata; class Actinopteri; order Cyprinodontiformes; family Nothobranchiidae; genus Aphyosemion; species Aphyosemion australe. Next base: position 2,980,708 of record SSNS01000002.1, read on the forward strand.
AAATGAACAGAAATTGAGGTATATTAAATCTGAAGTTTATATATTTATAACCCTTAAGTGTCCATACTAGGAAAAAGCAATGATTTTTATGTTTTACTGTAGTCTGTTAGTTTTTGTATGCATGTTTGTACAGTTACATTCATTCAGAGCTTCAGTCAAATAGGGCCTAAAATGTTCACTATTAATAGCTGACCAGCATGCAAATCTTGAACTCACTCACTCCTAGAAACATCCCCATCACCGACTGTGCAACAGATACCTGTCGCACGCAAGGTGTAGGTTTCATGCACGAAGCAAAGTATCACCGAAACCTGATAATGTTGAACGATTTCTTTCTTTTGTGTTGAATTTTCAAAAATGCTGCTTCTTTCTGACTTTTTTCTCTTTGCTTAGTGTCTTTTAAACCTGACTGATCACAATCAGATGACACGTGAAACTTCCAAATTATTTAAATATACAAGAAAATCATTTTCCATTCATGATTTTTACATTTTTTCCCACTAGACGTGTTTAATGTTCTTCAGTATAAGCAGACAAAATGACAAGATTACAACAATCTGGCCTTTGGCCGCCTTTGGCCGCCTTTGTCTGTTAGGAGCCTCACACCTTGCAGGTTTAGTGTTCCATCAGGAGTCTCTACATGCAGAAGAGCGCTACAGCACCAGTAGGGGTGAGGAGAAAAAAAAAGATGAATCCTGTCAAAAAATCATCTTCACGACACGTTTCCCCCCTCTGCATGATATCCATCCATCACTCACTCACAACCTCCAGCATGATGCCCTCCACTCGATATTGTTTATGCATGTAGGGATTCTTTCCTAATAACCTGTTTTTTTAAGCAACATTAAGTCATCGCATATCTTTTTTCCTGCAAGCTGAAAGGAGTTGCAATGATCCAAGGGGGAGAAAAATGACAAATAAAGAACAAAGAAGGAGTTAAGGAAGAGAAAAGCCAAACTTTTAATGGTTATAATAATCAGCACGGTGGCTAACCAACAAAGAAACAGGTGTGTGTGCATATCTGTGTAGGAGGATGGAGGTGGCAGTGTGAGCATGCTCTATCTGCTATTTGCTTGACTGGTAATCAGGCAAACACGCTGCAAGTCTCCTGCTATGATTTGCCCCCCAGTGTGTCTCCAGCCTGAGCGCCTGTGAGTAAGTCAGTGTTTTTCTATACAGACATGCATGTATTTATATATTTATATAGCATCCAGACGGTATGGCGCATGCCTGCAGATGTCACAGGATTTGCATGCGACTTTGCATATGCCTGCATGTCCACATCGCAGTATATGAATGTGTTTGCTTCCTGTGACTTCCCCTGGAAGTGGTTTACAAGTGTGTGTGTGTGTGTGTGTGTGCGTGCAGACGTGTGTATTTTCCAGATGGGAGTACAACTCCCAGGACATTTAATCTATAGGGAATTTCACGCCAGTTACCACTTGTCATCAAACGAGTAAAATACTGCAGGGATCTTTTATTGGTTGGATATTTGGGACAAATTCACTGTCAGACTTTTGCATTTTCTACTGCCCTCTAGACAGCTAGTGTGTGTGTGTGTGTGTGTGTGTGTGTGTGTGTGTGTGTGTGTGTGTGTGTGTGTGTGTGTGTGTGTGTGTGTGTAAGAGAGAGAGAGAGGAAAAGCGAGGAAGACACCAACAGATACAGTTTTGTTTCACTTTGCATAACAAATTAAGCTAAAAAGTCCAACTTTTTAACGTTAAAGATCCAAATACGCTGATCCCTCTTCATGCACGCACTCTCACACACTCCTAAAGGCTGATCCGACGCTTATGGGAGGACCGATGCAGTCGTATGTGTTCACTTACTAAGCTACAGCTGCTAGCACCATTAGAATGATTTCCTGTGTGTGTAGGTCTCTCTGTTTGCCCCCTCAACACACACACACGCACACACACACACACACACACACACACACACACACACACACACACACACACACACACACACACACACACACACACATCTAAAGGTTCAGTTCAGATGTGGTTTAGTAGGGAACATATTTTACACCCATCTGAGTCACTCTGACGGTCAGGTGCTTCGTCGTAAAAAGTGACCTGGGTTGTCTCGTAACGCATATGCCAGAAAAAAATCCCTTTGACTCATGACCTGAGCTGTAAAACAAAAAAAAAGCAAAAACGCAGAGTAAAGAAAAAAAAGACAAAGGACATATTTGTTTAATAAAATAATCCTTCATGCATTTAAGGCAACTCCAAAGCTTTCAGATTTGAGCCTTAATGTTCCGACAAGATGTTCAATCACTTGTTTTTTGAGGACATCGCAAATGGCAGGCTGTCTCTG
>SSNS01000002.1:2985532-2987709 GCA_006937985.1 Aphyosemion australe
TGTGTGTGTGTGTGTGTGTGTGTTTCATCATCTCACAGCACACTGTAGGGTGTCCTAAAAGGATTTGTTATTCTAGGCTCAGTCAGCCTGATTGTGAATTAAATGTATTTTTAGGCACCTTTTTTCCATCTCTTTGTGAACCCAGTCACAATTGAGGTCAGGACACACACACACACACACACACACACACACACACACACACACACACACACAATTTTTCTCAGAAAAAGACACGTAGCTTTCAGAACAAATCACTGTTGAACTACCCCGTGTAGAACGATTCTGACATTTTGTTTGGGAGAAGTAGCATTTAATTGAAGGGAGGAGCGATACGGATGGCAGTTATGCAACCAAGGGAAAATGTCTGCATTTCAACCTAAATTGAAAACATAACAGAGTTTGTGTGTGTGTGTGTGTGTGTGTGTGTGTGTGTGTGTGCTCAGCGTTTCATTTGCATGCCCCGTTTTGATGTTATCCAGTCTGCTTCCATGTTTTTTTGTATAACTTCAAATTTTGCAGAAATAAAATTGGTGCATTTTTATTATGTTGAACCAACTCAACAGGTTTAGGTTGTAATCCATTAAAATTGTTAATTCAATTAACAGAATATTTAATTAACCACTAATTAAATTATGCAAATTTTTGTTTTCCAGTTTGCTTTTATTATTCATTGAACTCATAATAAGTCATAAAGGTTGCGTTTCTATGCAGATAACACCTGATTGTTTGACAAGGTCAGAGGTCAAAAGCACCCAGACAACAGCAGAGCTGGGGGAATTTTGCTCACTGGCACTTAGGAACGGTTTGCAGGAATAGCTGCTTGAACTCGGGTCATCCGGCTTAATGATGACCAACAGGAGAGGAAAGTGAAGAGCCCTCATAAGGACTCTTCTAATGCAGTGATGAAGACAGCGAGCATCTTTCAGGGTCACTGCACACCTTCAAATAAATAAATAAGACTCATTTCTCTCTTTTTGTCTCTTTTTTTGTTTGTTTTGGACACGTCTCTTAATCCGTGCACGTTCAAGCATTGGTCATTGCACCTCTGGTCGATTGGTTTGCTGGATGATGGCGTCCAGTTAGAATATACAAGCACATCGCTGACGGCAGTGTTCGGTGGGAATGTCCTGCAGCACAAATAAAACCTAGAAAAATCACCTTTTATTTTTAATTAGAACATTTAACATTCAAATTTATTTATTCGTTCTACTATTTGAAAAGTGTCACCAAACACAACCTTCTTCTGTTTTTTACCAGAATGTCTAGATGTCAATCTGTTGCCATGGAACCGCCGCTTGGTGCTGACCATGTTGTTGCCGTGTTGGGATGGCCGGCTGAGTGTCAGACGAAAGGCAGGGGAGGGGAGGAGCATGGATGGGTAGATGATGGGCCGGGTAAGGTGGAGGGGTGACGGTCCCCAAGAGAGGGAGAGCGGGGGCTCTTGGGGGTCTAGAAAGGACCTCTTGGGCCACTAAATTGACATGTTCAAGCTGCTGCGTTGTCATGAAGAAAGCACTTTAATAAGCCACAGGAGGAGCAGACAGTAGAGGTCTGACTTTCATTAGGCCATCAAGTGAGAGGCCTTTAAGTATGTCATTATTATTATTATTATTATTATTGTTGTTATTATATTAAATAATTTATATTTTATTTTCTTCTTTTATTTCAAAATAAAAGCCCAAATTATTTTATTTCGAAATGTTATCATTTAATGTTATTTTTTGTATTTTTACATAAATCAGTTGTATTGGAACCACCTATTTAATTAAGTGTCTTTAAGTGACGTCATCAATAAATCAGGGCCAGAGGCTGTCAGGTGCGTGTTGATGGCGGGTTTCTGCGTCTTTTTTTCTTTCTTTGTCCAAGTATGGAGGACATTGACTTGACGCGTGTCTGTTCAGCAGAGTTCAACAATGAAAAAGATCGGAGGAGCAGAGGGGGTAAGTGGAAGGAGGGCAGCAGGGTGAGGGGAGGCTGAATGGAGACAGCAGTGTGTGTGTGTGTGTGTGTGTGTGTGTGTGTGTGTGTGTGTGTGTGTGTGTGTGTGTGTGTGTGTGTGCTGATTTCCTCTCGTGAGCGACACGAAAAGAGGACGAGGAAGTGTGCCATGTCACCCTATACCTCCCTTCATCACCCCATCTCTCTCTCTCTCTCTCTCTCTCTCTCTGAAGCAGCAA